>OVAY01000119.1:0-96434 GCA_900406395.1 Kernera saxatilis
TTTAAGTAAACAATTACTAACAAATGTTTAAACTTTAAAAAAAAAAAATTCATATTTTTTTTAACAAATGTTTCCGGCCTATTTTTTTTTTTTGGGATTTTGTAAACACAATTAAAAAATAATTATTGTATTGTTTATGAATTATGATACATTAGTTTTGAGCCCACAGTTTTGGGTCCACATGAGTTAAGATACATATTAAAAAAAAACGTCACATGTCAGCTTCTCAGAGTTTGTGATAAGAGAAACCTTAGTTTATTATATAAGATTCCTTACTTCTATGTCAATCATGTATAAGGCACCTTGCCATATCTCATATATAGAACCAGAAGGGAGAGGGTAAACAAGAAAAGCCAAGGGAAAGAGAACCAAACCAGTCTTGCAAAAGGACACTCAATACATGGTTGATCGAGTCCTCTTGTGAACCACATCTTGGACATTCCTTAACTCTGACTTAGTCTTTTCTTGGCCATACTGGCAGCCACTGCCGAGCAACTAGTTCAACTCCTCCACAAGAAATTTTGAATCTTGAGTAATGTCTCAACCTGCCAAACTGCCGGAACCAAGGGGTTAAGATTTCGATTCACCACTTCCAAAGTAGGAGATGTCTTTTTCTTCACTTTACAAAACCCAATATCGTGACTTTAATTACTGTCGTTATACATCCAAGATAATACTCCTCAACCTCGCATCCTCCAGGCCAGTGGCCTATAAGCCTAAATATCATATGCTTCAAACACCTTTCTCAACATTCATATATTCCACTCACATGAGCTTACCTTTCGTAGCTGGAGCATTATAAGAGAATATATAGTCATGGTCAATACATGCATGCTTTTCGATCCACCTCCAAGAGGGTCAAGGCAAAATTTGATTCCTATCTCCTTCGTCTGGTCGAGAAGGGACTCTTCCGACTCTTGTATCACAGTACAGAAGATTAGTCGCGTTTTCGTCACGGTCAATCCACGTCCTATCCTAGAAAGCTAGCTTACTAAGACCGAGCTAAGAACAGAGATTTTAGAGTTTTCACTTTTTGTATAGTTCCAAGAATCAAGACCAAACAAAAAAACTCCCAACAGTTTTGGTTCCGGTTTTTTCTCTCTATCCTCGAAGAAAAATCGTTCCTGCACTCTTAATTGTATATACAAAAAGTAAAAGAAGAACAATCAGTTTATAAATTCAGGGCTCAAATTATGAAATTATTACAAACCCACCCCCCAAAACGTTAAAACACATCGTTTGCCACATTTGCCTTTCAAGTTGAAAAGTAATATCAACCATTCAGTAATAATATGATACAGAAACCAGAAAGGCTTCACATTTTTCGTAGATTGTCCAACCTTGCCTGAAGGTCACTATCTATTCCCCCTCCGTCCTCAGCTCCGGCCGCCTCAGCTTGCACCACCTTGTTCTTCGCCGCTGGTGCTGCGACCGCACCAGAAGGAGCATTCACCAGCTGAAAACACCGATAAACCAGTTCAATCAAGTTTAGTATTCTTATGGAAATGGAAATGGAGATAGGAATGTTCAACAGTTTGTTTTTGCCCGTTAGTAACTGATGTAAAACCGAATCAAATGTGGACAGAGGTTAGTTTGGACCGACTCGGTTCGGTTTTTTCGGTTTTCGGATAATTCAGTTTTCAAAAATTTCACCCAAATTAACCGAAATTGATAACGGTTCAGTTCGGGTATCGGTTTTTTTTTTCAGTTTTGATTTTTTTACCAAACTGAACCGAATTTCCGGATTTAATCGGATAAAACCGGGTAAGTTTGGATAATTCGGATCGATTCGGATAATTTTGGTTTATTCGGTTCGGGAATATATATTTTTTTGTGAGTTATTGGTTTAATTTCGGTTAATTTCTGGTTTCTAAAAAATAAATAATGGGTACCCGTTCCGCGAACCGAACATATTTTCAAAAAGTTTCTGATCGGTTTATCTCTATTAACCTAAGCCAAACCGAATACCAAAAATCTCGGTTCGGTTCGGGTAAAAGTCACAGGGAATTTAATAATAAGGGAATTTAAGCTAGGGTAAGGTTTAGATTCGTTTTCGGTTTATTAAATATCTGAAAAGTAAAGCATTTTAGTTTGAACTTCATTTAGTTTTTCAACCTTTATTTTTTGGGTTTCGGATTGGTTCGGTTAGGCATACGTATGTGGAATTGGTGAAAGGTAGCTAAGAGATTAATGTGTGTTACCTCTTGGTTGATGTCGATTCCGATCTCGTCAAGGACTTGGCTAACAAGATCTTCAGTCTCTTCCTCTTCCTCATCTCCTTCCAATGCATCATCAATAGCATCTCCCATCACCTCAGAGACCATCTCCATCTTCTCGTTCTGCCTCTCGAATTCTTGCATGATTTTCTGCAGAGATGGCAGATTCATCTGCCTGTTCATTTGCCCCATTGCTTTCGTCACACCTTTCATTGCCTCACCCATTGCTTGTGTTGATTTCAGAGTCTTGAAAATAAAGAAACTTTTAGTTTTTGACATCCGACTTTACGGTCTATAAACTTTTTGTAATGCTTGGAAATGGAAATAAAAGCATACCTGAATCCTGAGAGATACACCTTGGAGTTGAGATTTAAGCTTGTAAAACTTCTCGATCTGGTGCCGCGTTCTGATAAGGTCCTTTGCCATCACTTTCACAGCTCCCTGTGAGAAAGTTACCCAACAAACTATACTCAAATTTCGGAAGATGGTCCTATTCTGAAGAAACACAGTCTATTCAATCAAACCTATAGAACTAAAGCATCATCCCAAACAAACACTGCATAACTCTCATGCCTTCTTTCTATAGCATACAAAGTATGTAATCTATTTGTATTGACTGCTTCTTGTGAAGAATTTTTTTCTAAACTAGTGAGACTCCTACTTTAGCATCACTGTGACCAACACTGATATTACAGAGCGATACAACATAAAGAAAAACCTTATACCTATACACGGAGAACGAGCAATATAAAGTCGTGAAAGTTCCCATCTAATCATTCAAACCTCAACACAATAAGTAATCACAAGGTAATGAAGAAACAAGATAGTAAACATAGCAAAATAGGTTAACAGAAACAGAGAGACAAACCATCTGGCCTTGCTTTGCGGTTTTTTTAATCTCGGCTATAAGTTTCTTTTCTTGTGTTTGAAGGCCTTGCCTCTCCCTCTCTATATCTCTGATAGACTTATCCAGCATCCGCTTGTTTTCCCGCAGAAGTTCTGGAACCAAACAAATTTAAAACCTTATGATATATATATAGTTTGTTAACCTTACACGAGCTTATACATGAGTTAAAACCAACATGAACATTCATAAGCTACAAAAACAATGCACAAATATGAAAAGAATCAAATCACCAAAGAAATCGAATGTTAATGTCACTTAAAACAACAAATTGATCTCACTAATCTAAAACCAAATTAGCCAATTAACCTTTACATGAGCTATGCATAACTCAAAAACAGCATGAACAATCCATAAAGCTACAAAAAAATGAACATGGATGAAACTATGAATCTCATATCAGCAAAGCATCCAATCGAATGATATGTCACTTCAACAACAAAATTGATTCTCACTAATTTTAAAACCAAATCAGCCATTAACCTTTACATGAGCTATGCATAACTCAAAAACAGCATGAACAATCCTTAAAGCTACGAAACAATACACATGAATGAAACTATGAATCTCATATCAGCAAAGCATCCAATCGAATGATAGGTCACTTCAACAATTCCACTAATTTTAAAACCAGATTAGCCATTGACCCAATTTCCCAAAGATTGATCTCAAATTGACCAAACAAATTGCGATCATCAAAATTGGCGAAAAGCGTTGATGCAATAATCCCTTGTCAAGTAAGTAAAATTCAACAAACAAATCGAGTGCCCACAGATCCAATTTTCCAGGTTTCTCATAATAATCCATAGAAACTTGAATCGAAACAACAAACGAAAATAAGAGAGAGAATGATAAACACCTGCAGGAGTTTTTCGCTTTCCGAAGATTGAATTCATCATGATTCTAGACGAACACAGAAGATCGAATCAGAAAACTTGTAGAAGCTTGGAAGAAATTGAAGTTGAATTCGATCGAATTAGGCAAAAACCTTCGATCGAAGTAGAAGTAGAAAAAATCTCAATTTGAAGAATAAGAGCGACGAAGCTAGGAAACGCGGAAAGAGATTCTTTTTATTTATCTTTAAGGAAGCTAAGTTTCTTGTAATATCAAGTATAGCAACAATTGTTCTAAAAATTAACTTTTGACACTTATGTTATTTTGGTTTTCCAACAACCCCTAAAAAAAAAAAAATCTGATTTTTAATTATTTCCGAAAAAAACACTATCCTCTTAACCTCCCCCTCCGGTTATTCGTTCAGAGATTTTAGAGAATTATAAAATTTTAGATTATATCTTTTATTGGTTGATGGATTTTCTCACTTTCTTAATTAAATCTATTATTATTGATTTGATGATTATTAAATTCCATTCAAAATCTATACTATTAATTGGAAAGTGATTTTGGACACGTGTCCTTCCCATAATTTTTTTCAGACTCAAAAGTCAGTTATGCCATTAATGAAAAGTTTATCTCGACCGTCAGTTTATTTTTTCTTTTCGATCACGGTCGTTCGATATCATTTAATTTTTGGTTTGATCTGGATCGTCGATCTCTGTTTCGATGATCTCAACCGTTCAAACTTTAGCATCTCTTAAAACCCTATATTTTCGAACCCTAATAATTTTTAGTTTCAATCTCGAACGTTGATCTCGGTCGTCAACGATCTCAACCGTTCGTATGTTTTTTGTTTGTAAAAACCCTAGAAAATTTTAAGAAGGATGATCTCAACCGTAGATCCCAGCATAATAAATCTTAGCCGTTCTTTTAACGCATACCAATTGGAACCCTAAAACCTAATTACTTGCACTATAAATATAATCGTATTAGGTCTCTCTTCGTAAATCCATCACGGCCGCTCTTTATTTTTTTGTTCTTTTGATTCTCGGATAGTTTTCTTGAAAGCTTTCTTCGTTCTTTTTCTTGCGACGCATATATGATATTTTTGTTCATCTCTGGTTTGTTTTGATAGGTAACGATTTCTTGTGTGTTTCCTGCTTTAGCCTAAGCGATTTTTGTTATTTACGTCATCGTTTTGTTTTATGAAACTTGAGTTCTAAAGTTTCATAACTGTGAAAACAGTTCGGACTTGAGATCCTGTCCTGTCTCGGGATCGTTAGAGATTGCTAAGACTGTTTTGTCTTAACAGCATAATGTTAGTTTAGAATTCAAGTTTCTAATGATTTTGATATTAAAAAAAAATTTCACCGATTGTTTCAGATTTACCAGTTCTGCATGCTACATTTTCCTTCTTTTTTATGATTTTTTAATTATTATTTGCTTTTGATTTTGCCATATTGCAGTTTGTTTTGGTTATGATATGCATATTTTTCTATATAGGATCTCTTCTAAGTATAAAACATTGTTTCTGAACTGAGCAGGCAATGTCTAAATCTTTTTTCCTTTTTTGTTTTCTTATTTTGGTTTCTGAATTTTTGTGCCGAATTCTGTTTGTGAAAAGTACCAAATCAAGACCTTGATTATGTTGTGAGGAAGAAGCTTTTGTTGAGGTTAATGGTGAACGCTTCTAGAAAAGCCTGTCAATGGTGAGCTTTTCTTTTTGCCTCTTGCTCTTTTTTTCATGCATTGGTCGGGCAGCTTATTATCTATTTGTCCATAAGGAAAAGTCTAAACTTGAAACAGAACCGTAGAAGTGTTCTTTATTTGTCTGATAGTTCGTAAACAAATTCACTTTCTGTGGAAATTGTAGTTTAATCTGTTCTCTTATACGGGATGTAACTAATAGAGTAACCTGAAATTGGTAGACTACGATGACCTGTTTGTCCTATCAATTAATTCGAATTATTAGTTATATGAAAAGGGGTGATTTTTCAATCCCGTTTTCTCATTTAATGTTCTCAATTGTTCTATGATGTTGGCTATCCTTTATTTATCTTATGACTTGCAGATTTGTTTTTAATTATCTTCTAACAATTAAAATTCTATGTGCGTTTATAGGAGATGAACCATAGTATAATGATATACTACCCTTGCTCGGCAGGTGGAGGCATGAAGGAATTATTTTGCAAGGTACACGCATCTTTCTGCAGAACTTGGCTACTTTGGATTGATGAAGATGATGGGTAAGAGAAGAAGGAAAAGAGAATGATGAAGATGACGGGTACACGCATCTTTCCGCAGAACACGCAACGCTGACTTTGCTCTCGGGTTTTAGTATTTTCTTGATCGAGAACGAGGTGATATTCATGAGCTTTATGCCCGGTTTTGTTTCTGTGTTGCATGAGCTCACAACAAAATTCTCTTTCATGTTTTTAGGAAAAATAAGTAATGAGAATGAAACCGGAGGAGGAGGAGGTATCCGATGCCATGAAACAAGGAGGGGCGGATCTACATAAGGTAAGTAGGGGGCAGTTGCCCCCTATAAATTTTCAAAATTCCTTTTAAACAATAAAAGCTAAATTTATTTGTTCCCCATCAAAAATATTAGTCTGCCCCCATCTAAAACAAACTCGTTTTCCTGGCCATTTTTCTTTAATTTTTTAGTAATTTCTTTCTTTTACTTGAAGATATAATTCTTTATATTCCTTATTTAGTTATTTATTTTTGAAAAAGGGTTATATTCCTTATTTTACAAACTAATTTTCTTCTTCTTTGAACATAATTAATTTAGTTTCCTTTTTTGCCTTACTAATTTTTCAATTTACATGGCCATAAATAAATGGTAATAAAAGATACATCTATTTTAAAAATATTTTAAACATTGTATATATACCTATGCTTTTTCCATAGGACAGAAATCAAATTATCTTGTCTTTGGTTATATTTTTTTTGTTCATTTCATGATTTTTTTTTGGAAAATTTCTATTATCTAACTTTTTTTTAATTTTTGTTCAAAATATATGATAAAATTTTATAATAATTTTAAATATTTTACATAAAGTTATTACTTGCCCCCGGTAAAATTTGTTGCTGGATCCGCCACTAACAAGGTATATTCATTGACGCCGAGGCTCAAATTTCATGTCTTTATAATACATTATCCGAGTTTTTGTTAATTGGAGGATTAATTTGAAAATATACTTTAGGTGAGCTCGAAATTACATGTGGTAAATGAATATGGTTTTGGTCAGTGGTATGAGAATCGAGTTATTGGGTTAAAGAGTATAAGGTGAAGAACCAAAAACCTTACTTGAATTGATAATTTTCACTTTGTGATTTGTATTGGCTGTAAATAAGCAAAAACAAAATCACTTATAAGAGCCTCGATCGGTGACTTGATTACTGAGTAAGAACTTAATCTAAGTATCTCCAGCTTTTAAATATCTTAGCTTGTGTAGAATTATGTTCACGTTGACTTAATTACTTGATTACTTGTATTTAAAGTGTTAGTATCTGCTGAACAAAGCAAGTTAGGCCGGTATTTTGGAGGTAGATTAAAAGAATTTCAGTGATTGTCTAATTTTTTGTGAGAAAAGAGGTATCATTGGCAAGGTAACTAAATAAATTGAATCTGGTTTGACTCCCCTTCAACGCAATATTTTCTTTAGATGCTTTTGCATAATCGGTGTTCTTTTTACTATTTAGTGTTTATGCGAATTCTTACGATTTTCATCTGATTCTTTTAGCTAGGGTTTCAATGAAAAAAATGCGGATTATTGTCCTCTATCGTGAATTGAAACTTATCAAGAAAACAATTCCAAATTTGGGTTTTCATGGTTTTGAGAAATTGTATTGTTGTTTTCACTATGATAAAGGAGTATCATTACTTAGACGGCTCTTGAACTGTAGATAATACTGATTTCATTTTGGACCAAGGAGATGCCTTTACCATAACAACATAGTTCGAATTGTTTGAACAGTTATTTTTGGTATTTTTTCTAATCAAATAAATTCAGATTTGAAATGTGGTAAAAGTGACTTCGGCCACAAATAAAAACTCTAGAAGAAACAAAAGAAAGAAGAAGTAAAAACTCTGAAAGTAGCGTTTATAATGGTAATTATGTAAGTGGTGATGATTATTTTTGTTTGTTTAATTTCTTTTTTATTTATTAATGAAATTAAAAAAAAAACATTTGGATTTTTTCGGATTATAGTCTTCACTATCTTATTTATTTATGATAATACATGTGGTGATTGGTGGGTGCATTGATCATAAAGACTTTCTCAATGCTGGTGATGATGATGATCTGATCACAAATTTTTGTTATATTTTCACTTTATTTTGGTTGAGTTTTTTTATTTTATTTATCAGATTTGTTTTATAATTGATTCATGTCTATTTGGTTTGATTAGACGATCAGGTTGATGATGGTGATAAGGAGGGTGGATGTTACCAGAGGATGAAGAAGATTGAACCGATGAAAATTGGGATGATGATGATGATGGTTCGGGTGAACGTCGAATGGATACTTCGAGCGGAAAAGGAAGAGTACGATGAAGAAATTGATCAAAAGTATGAAGAATAATGTGGTTGAGAGGAGAGAAACGTAGATAAGCAGAATTCTCAGTTTCCTTTTATTTTGGTTTTATAGCTGCCTTATATAGTACTTCAGATTTGATCTATAATTTGCTATTTGTTCTATAATTTGCTATATGTTCTCTTTTTGTTAGCGATTTAGTGATCAAATTCGAACTCCTCCAAAATACGAGTTGTTCTTTACCGTTAGTGTTTCAATTATCAAAGTCGAAATCCTCTTAAGTCCATGTGAAAAAAAATCGAATTGAGAAGAATTAAATTCATCCATAAATGTAGTATGTATGTATCAACAATGGCTAATTTAAAGATGAAAATAATGGTTTTGCCGATAATCTATCCGCGCATGGCGTGAGAAACATTTAATTGTGCAATTAACAGCTAAGAAGCAGTAGTAACATTGCTTATTTTGCATCCAATTTGGTGTAGTAAACGCAAACTTGAGTATTTATTTTACTGATTTAAAAATTTGGGGATTTTGTATGTGAAATTGTAAGGTTGAGATTTTTGGGTCATTTTCTCTTAAAAGAAGAAGTGAAAAAGAAGAAATGATGAAGAACATAGATAAAGAAGAAATCAAATATGAAGGAGAAGAAAAATAATACTCCCTCTGTTTCATAATAGTTGATGTTTTAGCCAAAAATTTTTGTTTCAATTTAGTTGATGTTTTAGATTTTTAGTACAAAATTAAATTTCATTTAATTCTTTTTGACCAATAGTATTTTGTAGTCTTTTTGATTATTGGTTGAGTTATTTTTAATTAGACAATAAAATGATGTTTTTTATATTGGAAAAATCAAAAAATTATAAATTTATGAGATTTTTTAATTTGTGTGTCTATACCTTAAACATCAACTATTGTGAAACAGAGGTAGTAAAAAACTGAACAATAACGTGAAAAAGAAGTATAAGAAGCACGAAGACTTAAGAGAGGTTTACAAAGAGGAAGTATCTTTTTTTTGGATTCAGTGTGTTTTGAGCAAGTATTGTCGAATCAACTGAATATATCAAAACGCAGTGTTAAAGAGCTCTTACAAGACATTAAGATTTCTTTAGAGATGTATGGATAATGATGGAGATTTCAAAAAATCTGAGAGAGTTTCTTTCTTAAAAAAAAACAATATGGAGAAAGATCCCACATAGGAAGTTGAAAGATACATTGACTAATATATAAGGGATATGAGCCAATCCATTTATTGCCAATTGGTTTTAAGTTGGAAGTTCATATAACTTAACAAACAAAACAAGAAAATAAAAAACCAGAGGAAGATGTATAAAAGATTCAAACTGACTACCAAATAGAACAAGGAAGAAAATAAAGAAGTAGAAAACGTCTTGATTGCATAAAACATTATTCATGTTACAATTATAAAAAACAAGACAAGAAAATGAAAAACCAAAGGAAGAAATAGAAAATATTCAAACGAACTACCAAATCGAATCATATTGAATTTTGTTAAACGAAACCAAATTTTTTTTTTTGTCAACAGCATTATATTAATTAAAGGGGTTCCAGGACCCCGGATGGTGGCAAGATGTTTACATACATCATAAAATGCGGGTAGACACGGGCACTCCGTGCTAACAGATCCGCTTTAACATTTGCTTGCCTAGGAACAAAAGAAATTGAGAAAGACGAAACCAAATTACAATTGAATTTTTATGATTTTAGTTTTTATAAATTCGGTAAAACCAAATATCATAATTATAACACATACACGCTCTTACTTTTGAGTACAATTGAATTTTTATGATCACAAACTATATTCATAATTATAACACATACACATGACAAAGTAATGCAAAAGTCTAGCATTTGTGAAGCCTTCTTCTGAGCATTTTGAGGCTTCCTCGGATTTTTTCAAATTGGATCGGATAATTTCACTTGTGTCTCGACTGTCTGTCCTAAAATGTTGGTTTTGTTGAGGAATTCTGAAGCTCATAATATTTAGAGCGAATTTGTTGGTGAAGTCTTTGTTTAAGCCTTTGGGAGCCTCAGTGAATTTTTTCGAATCGGCTTGGGGTTTTCCAGTTTCGCTTCGATCGTTAGTCTTAAAATGTTGATTTTGTTGGAGAATCCTGAAGCTCTAAACATTTTTAACGAATTTGTTAGTGAAGCCTTCGTTTGAGCCTTTGGGGGCCTCATCAGATTTTTTTCAAATTGGCTTGGGTTTTTCCACTTTTGTCTCGACTGTTAGTCTTAAAATGTTGGTTTTGTTGGGGAATTTCTGAAGCTCAGAACATTTGGAGCGAATTTGTTGGTGAAACTTTCATTTGAGCCTTTGGGGGCCTCATCGGATTTTTTTGAATCCAACCGGGTTTTTCTACTTTTGTTTTGACCGTTCGTCTTAAAATGTTGCTTTTGTTGAACAATCCTGAAGCTCATATCATTTGAAACGAATTTTTTGGTGAAGCAACTTTCCCCATGAAAGCAACTATCGAACAAAGTCTATTATTTTGAGTTGGATTCTCCGTAACATTACTTCATATAGAGTCTGTTGATTTGTTTAGTTTTAAAATTTAGTTTCAACTGTTAATGTCTTTTATAAATATATCTAAAACTGGTTGATATACTATTAAATACGATTCGCTTCTATGTACTTTCGATTTGAGACAAATAACCCTATACAGATGAGATGATACGAGCTTGGAAAATTTATGAGTTTTGTGTATCTAGAACTTATACTCGAAAAATTATTTATTCATTTGTTCGAGCCCATGCATGCACTTTAATAATGACAAAAACGCAAGTAACAATCCTAAAAAAAACGGAAGAAGAAACCTAAACAACTCTGAAATTTTCATATGTTCTAAACAATCGTAGACAATCTTTAAAGTCATTCGAGCCCATGCCTACGCATGCAAAGCTTCAAGCATGATCTTGACTAAAATAAATCGACTTACAATTAACTTTTTATGATTTCAGTTTTGATAAAGTCGGTAAAGCCAAATATCAAAAGAACCAAAAATAAATTAAAATTTAAATGAGATTTCTACCTCTAAATAAAATTACATATTAATTTTTTTTTAAAATAATTATCTTACCGCGCAAGGCGCGGCAACCATCTAGTTTATTGTTATTCAAAAGGTTTAAATTTTGGGTTACTTGGTTTACATTTAATCTAGCTAGCAATAGGGACAGCGATTAACGATCATCGACAACGACCAACAATCAGTCATATATGGTTATGTTTGTTTAGCAGTCATTGTGACATACAATCAAATCCAGCGGCAGCTACCAAAATTTTTGGTCACTACTTTTTTTTAAACTATTCATCGACGATTAAAAAAACAAAAATCTAGTCTCCGAATTTGGACGGCCAAACAAACAACATTTGATCGCTGTCTCTAGCAATTGCCAAACGATCAAGACCATTCATTTTTGGCTTGTGGATAAATAGTTCGTAGGGGAATAAAACAGTGGATATTGCTATAGTTTGATGATTTTTTATTTTAAGTGGAAACTGTGACGATGCTGGGCTTTAGTTGCTTATAGATATATATTACAATCTCAATAAACATATACACTCTTTTCAAATATCTAAATCATTCACTTCCAAAAACCGTCGAAGTATAAGAGGAAAATAATTAAACCATGCTCAACACACAGGTCAAAACCAATTAAGCTGAAAATACGACCCAATTTAGTTGTTTAATTAGTAAGCTGACTTAACTTTTTTTTTTTAAAACTAAATGCATTTGATATCTTCAAAATTATTTATTAATCGCATTGCATATTTAAAATTATTGGAAAGCATTAACTAAAAAAAAGCAATTTTCTGTTTTTGTTTGTTAGCATTTATTCTAATTATAAAAAGCAAATTTTCTTAGGTTACCACTGATTCTCCGGTTTCACAAACATTTTCAGGTAACCGTTGTTAATAAATGTATCGTGGAAGGACACATATATCTTCTCAAGTTTGGGTTGGATATGCTTTCAAGACGATTTAGAAGGATTTGATCTAGGGCCTGTAATGTGCGCATAAGCCTTTCTCCTCAGGTCGCAGAGAGGGAAGCACTAATTTGGGCAATGACCTCTATGCTTGTTGTAACATCCCGGTTTCTGAATATGACGTGGTGCATGAGGAGAGTTTTAAAAAATTGATTTGGCTACCTATGTCACCAAAGTGCACTTATATTTTCCGTCACAAGTCCAGAGAGAACTCCAGAGTTAAGCGTACTTGAGCTGGAGCGATTTAAGGATAGGTGAACTATCGACAAGTCATTTCTGGTACCGTGCGAGTGAAGACAAAACACGGGGAAAGATCGCGTGGTAATTGCAGGGACAATAAATCATGACTTTCTAGCCTCCCGGTTAACGCATCGACCGTCGGACAGAGGTGGGCCTACGGGCCCGAGAGAGGACGTGGTGGCCCACTAGTAGGGGCGGTCGGAGCATTACACTTGTCATGGGAAGGATATACGTCGCTTTTGCTACAGGCTGTTCCGACTTGGTGAAGATGGTGTCAACACCGAAATAATAGCCAGCTTTCACGATTCACCTAGATGAAGTCTCTCTTTTCGTTTTTCTATTTATCATATATTTCTAGTTCTCTAAATTCTAAGGCAAATACTCTAGCAAAAAGAGCTATAATCACCTCCAGATTGGGTTTCCAAGCCATTTTAAATTTAAATAGTTGAAAAAAAAAACAAATTTTCTTACTAACCCTTCCTTTTTTTTTGTTTACGCCTACTAAACTTATTCTATGATATTATATCACATAATATTTTATAAGATATAAAATGCATGAAACGTAATTGGAACTTTATATTGTAGTTTTTCCGATATGATTTATGATCGCTCGTTTCCTTGATTTTTTAACAAATTATCTAAAACTATCCAAATCAATTTTAATTCTGTTTTTATAACATTTTTCCAAATTGTTATCATTATTTAAAAGTAGCAACTATTCAAAATCATTTGTAACATATATTTTTTTTTTATCATATTTTTAGGATTTAGGGACCAAATATTTGTATATATTAACTCTGTAAAATTTGAGGGCCAGTGGCCTATGCTTCATCTCGCTCTCCTTAGAATCGTCCATGTTCTCATTTAGGGTTTAGATTTCTATTGTTATATGTGTTTGATGGTTACATTCAATTTGGGGTTTAGATTTTTTTGTTATATATTTTTTTTATGATTGTCATATTTTACGTTATTCAATTTGGGTTCATTATTTCCCATATTTGCTATCTCCTATTTAAGGTTAGATTTTTATTGTTATATATTTTGTATGGGCTAGATGACGCGTGATATTTGATGTGTTATCACGTTATCAAACATATATATGTCAACATGGGTCATATAGATATATATATATATATTAATAAGTGTTAGTCTATATATTTTATATTACAACACAAAGCGCTAATAAACAGTCATGTCATATACAGAAATATATTAGACGAGTACGTAGTATGATGCTTCAAAAGGGTGAAAAATGCACAGTGTCATTGTTTGTGTACGATTTCGCATCTTACCAAAAATACAAAATGAAATATGTCATGTTCTCATTACTTTAGTATCCTCTCCAAAAGTCAATTTGACCAAATGCCCCTTAAACTAAATATATATCAAATAATAAAAAGGAGGGAAATATACGTTTTTGTACACTATAACTTCTTTCAGAATATCATTGTGGAGACTACTTCAAGATATGAAGGCTTATAAGTTATTCTTTTAATCATAACAGCGGATAAACGTGGATTAAGAAAACTAACCACGATCGTTTCATATTTAACGGGTAACACATCATCATTATGCATATTACCAAACACAAAGTACATGACATAGTCACATGAGTATCCATTCCCGATATACAACATGAATTTAGGACCAACAACATATCATTCTGAAAAGATAATTATGCAACCAAAGGTGTGGTGATCTAGTGGTATAAGAGGGTTGGTTAGCTTTTGCCCCCGGTTTAAACCCTTTTTGGTATGGAAGATTATACTTTAAATCAGAATATCTAAAGTCTGACTCCGGGTACCAGAGAGATTATGGGTCGAAGGTTCGGAATTCCCATGGTTATTCGAAAAAAAAAAAACGATAATTATGCATAAAAAATTTATGTATCATATATATGGGAATCTATTCCCACTATAGAATCATTTCCCGTAATCTTATATAGTTTCGAATTTTTAATAACTATTCGATCTAACCTCTAACATGTACCTTTTAATTTATTAATTCTATATAGTTTGTGATTTTTATTATAATATGTTTATAATTTGAGTAGTATAAAATATATTATAGAATATTAAATAAAAAAAAGTTTCACTCATTACTCATGCATTATAAAACATATTATAAAATACTAAAAATGGGTATTTGTATATTTTAGTAAACTTATAGAATACTAAAATTGGTTACTATATTATGAATTCAGGAACGACGATCTATTTACCCCTCCAAATTATCATATAACATTATATCTACACAAAATTAATGTCTCATTTTAGTTCCTCACAAACTAAAAGTTAAACTCTATTTATACCTAAATTGAAAGTTTAAAACCTCAAAACATATGGATGTCGGTTTTATTAGCTTACGACTTAAATTCAATACCAAACCACCTAAAACCAAAAATAAACCAAATTAAAACATATTTAATTAAAAACAATAGCCAAATTTTTGTTTTGAACACTTTCAACATGTCATAATAGCGGTTAGGTGGTTGCACATGCGTGCAGACCAACCACTTAGTTACTAGTATAACTAAGAAATAAAGAAAAATTCAATAGTTTCGATTTAATCATATTACCAAAAAACATACAAAGTAGCACTTTTACCCGTAATTTTTTCACAATCTCAGCCACAGTGCTATTACATATATTCTTTTGGAAATCTAATTAAATCGATATTAGAGAAGTTTTATTTTTTCCAGTCAAACTAACAACTTATAAATACATAACTAAATTTTAGTAAAGTATTAATTCATTTAGTGACTATAGGTGTAAGTATATTTTAGAAGGCTTTTGTTTGACACACACATATATATCAATTATAACACCAACACGAACAAGACAAATAAACTCAACAAAAATACAGAAATAAAATATTATATAATCACAATTTGAACATAAAAATAGATATATAAAAAGTTCAACACGAATTTGGTTTTGAATGGTGACGAGCGGGGGCATAATCGGGTGTGGTGCAGGATAATAGAGTGAATTTCAATAGAAATTCACCTTTTATCCTGCATCCCACTCAATTTCGTCACGTCCCTTCTGCCACTATTTGGAAAGTAAACATAAAATAACATATGAAAGAATAAATCAAATAAGTAGGTACCCTTAGTATATGAGAAATAAAAAGGAGTGTTAAAATAAACAAGACTCGTGATAGGGAAGGAGAAACAAGAAGCATGAGAGTATAGGAAAGGAGAAAATGAAAATTACAAATGGGAATTGTTGATCTAGCAAAATATAATCGTATATGGATATTTGATCATTGTGAAGAAGATAATAAAGAGAAAACCTTTATTTAAAAGCATTCAGAATGAGGTGTCGTTGTTCACAAAAAGAATTATGACCATTAGAAGAAATTATATCCATCTCCACCGTCCAAATTTTGAGTCAATAAAAAACCCTAGATTTGTTTTTTATTCACTGTATTCAAAACTATCCATTAATGTTCTTATGAGTTATACTGAAAATAATTAACATAAATAGAAAATATATTTTCCCCCAATTTTTAATAACATTTCTATAAATTTGTATTTTATTCAACTTCTTATTTTTTTGTGAGGCTAGAAATAAATACACTAAGAACTATTAAACCCTATGATTAATATATTTCCGAACTGAATATTTGACTATGGAAGATTTTCATTTAAGAAAATATATGAAATTGTTTTAGTAATTTTTAATATGATTAATCCAAAAGCGTTGCTTATACGTTCTCGTAGCAAACAAATTCATTATAGTGCGATAAATTGGGCTGTTGGCACTTCGCTTGCCGCGGGCCTCTCTTTGAGTTGATCACTACAAGAAAACAAGAGAAATTCTGATGAAATTTCCGACGGATATAAATTTCAGTATTTGCAGATGATAGCAAAGAATCATACACATATTAGCTGCATAACAAATCCACTGTTGATCACTACAAGAAAACAAGAGAAATTCTGATAGAATTTCCGACGGATATAAATTTCAGTATTTGTGATTGCAAAAAATCAGACACATATTAGCTGTATAACAAATCCATTGTTGGCAGCACTGTTCAATTTCGATTAATACCTTTCTACCCCTACATCCATATATTCTCATGCGAAGATATAAGATCTATTTATATATCATGTCAGTAACATAAGTATTATAATATTATTATGTACTTAAACACGCTATATTAGTTACACATATATGGAGAGAAGAGAGTAAAACAGTGGCGAAAAAGGGTTGTAATCGTTTGTGAAGGGAGAAGAGAGAAGATTAGTGTTTAATCGAGATGTAGAGTTCAATCGACACATTCTTGTAAGTTTGTTTCAAATTTTAGGGTTCAATCGCATTCTAATTTTGCGTTTTTTGTGGTGTTTATCGGATTTGATTAGGAAGATGATGAGCCATCGTCGGAGCTCGTTGAGTGACCGGAGAAGATGATGAACCATCATATAAACTCATTGAGAAGATGATGAACCATCATATAAACTCATTGAAAATTTTGATTGCAGAAGATGATGAAGGTAGTTGATCGACGAATTTGATCGAAAGGATGATGAGCCACCAGGGCTCTTTGAAGGATTTGATCGAAAATTATGATGAACCACCACCGGTGTTCATCGAGAAATCTGATTTAGAAGAGATCCATCAAGAGTGAAAAATGTTATAGATGTTATATGATTTTGATGACAAAATTTTTAGCCTGTTACTAGAAAATATAATTTGTTACTAAATCATATTTACATATAATTTTCCATGTAGCTTGTTATTATAATAAATATATCGTGGTTTATACTATATATATAAATACGTTAACATGTTATTAAATTATATAACTCGTAAACAATTGAGTTACTGCACTTAATAAGAATTACACGTAAACTTACATGAGTTTATATCTTTTCATAAGTAATATGGTATAAGAACAAATAATTCTTTACTTAATCAGGTATTCATTTTTCATTCTATATAACTCACTATTGTTATCAATCTAACATGTTCTATACCACGTAAAACATAACGTTAGATATAATTCTGTGTTTATATATGGTATAATAATTGTTAAAACGTTACCAGAACTTGTAACTCGTTATTATAATACATATACATAAATCTCTTGGTTTTCATAAGAGCCAAAGAGTAATTATTCTTCTATATAACTCATTATTGTTATTAATCTAATATACTCTATACCATGTTAAAAATAGAGTTAGATGTAAATCTATGAGTTATATGGTATGATAATTATTAACACGTTACCAGAACATGTAACTCATTACTATAAGATCTCAAGAGTGATTGGATAAACTATAAAACAATGTTACATTTACATGTAACGTGCTAATAATTATTTTCCATTAAATGTCATAATTTGTTAACAGATAAAAAAATAATTAGTCTCCTAAAATTTTATGTATCGATTTAAACGTGGTTTCTTCTTCATGTCCCCCTTGTTCTTCTTCTTCGCAAGAGTCAATAATTTTTTTTTTTATATATTGAAATCAAACCTAAAGCTAGAATCGAAACTACCATTGAAAATCAAATCCATAAACGAAATTTGAATAGTCATTGCAATCATCAAAACCATAAATTTTGCCGCATTTTTGATTGATTGTAGTCGTATCTTCGCCGGTAAGATAAGAAATGAAACCCTCAAAATATTTCGGATTTTCACCGGCGGAGTAAGAATTGAAAGCCATTGTTGTTTTGGATTATGTTGTAGAAAAAAGGAAGAAGAGAGGAGAGAGAAACAATATAATAACATGTTTATTTAAATAGTGTCCTATAGGATCCTATCTAACCTAACACAAATCTCTTTAGGATTGTGTAATCAAAGGAGTTGGCAAGTATGGAGAATAACCTTCGTAAGCACATAGACAATGGAAACAATATATGTATATATATATATATATTTATTTTTGCAATATTACTCCCATTCTTTGTTATGACACTTATAGACGATATTTATTTTAATTATTTTTTATTTTTTTTAATGTCCATCAGAAATCTGTCAGAAATTGACGGATATTTATTAATTTATTTTTATTATCCGTCAAAAATTCGTTAAAATTTTTTGATGGATTTCCGACGAAAATTTATTTTTAAACAAAAAAAATTCATCCATCAGAATTCAACGTTTTGGCGGGAGTTCAAATATTTTTAAAAAGTTTTGGCGGTCAAATTTTAATGTTTTGGCGATTAAACTTTTGAAACCATTGGAAATTTATGATGGATTTTCGACGGAATTTTTTTATTATTTTTTAGTTGTCCGTCAGAAATCCGTCATAAATTTTCGAAGGTCGGCGGCCGCAGTGATTACTTACCGAAGCTTCTCAACAAGGTCCTCCTCGGAAAACTTCAAGCAGTGTTTTCTCAGCCAAGAGAGTTTTCACCTGCACCTTCACCTTATTGATTTAGAAAACGGATTCCTTGAGCTAGCTAGGAGAAGCAACATTTGTCAGCTTTCAACTTCTAAGAGTTGACCATCTCTTTGAACCCAACTACCAGGTCTAAGAAACCAAACGAACTAAGCATCAACACATTAATAAAAATTCACTAAGTTAATTTTTGTAGATGTTCAACGCAACTGGCAACACATAAGCACCCTAACATCTCCACATCAGTAGTGACGCGTTAGTATGGCAGTCGCCTTAGCATCTCTCTGCCTCTTTGAAGTAAACAAAGTTTCTTAGCTTTTTAAACTTTCTTGTCAGTTCGATGCGTTAATAGTGACGCGTTAATACGAGAGTTAATACGAGAGACACACATACCAATTAGTCGTATCTCTCTTAGTAAGAAGTAACAATGATGCTAGTGTACCCTAGGAAGTAGTGGTACCCCTTTCCCGTATATGCGCCTTTGTTTATATTCTTTCAATTTTGCATTCTTTATCCAATGGATAATCTTTTTAAATCAATGTATAAGGCAAATGCAATTCGCTGATTTCAATCCCAAGATGCACCTTGCCTTTTTCAGGTATCTTTGTTACACATGTTCAGCTATTGGTGCATTGGTCATTGCCAAAATTCGTCAAAGAAACTAACTTTTTGTCTTTCTTTCAATCCAAAAAAGAGAACTAAGAAACAATTCAAAGGGGGTACCATGATTTATGAGTGATTAAGTGTCCCTCTCACCCACAAAGAAGTAATTAGGCTAGTATTTTTATTTTTTCTATTTTTGGATTTTTTTAATGGGTACTTTCAAATTCAATATATCGGACAAACTTAGTTGGTCAATTTCAATTCCATGGTATATTTTTTACGCCTATGCAGCTATTGGTGTTTTGGCGATATCTTTGTTGAAGAAAATGAAACTTTGTCTTTCTTTCAATCCAAATAAGAGAACAAAGAAACCATTCAAAAAGAAATCCAAGATGACAAATTTCAAAAAGTAAGGGGGAGGGAGGGTATCGAAACCAAACGAGACTAGAACAAACATGCATGGGAACTAGCACCATTCCTGCGAGTGTTTTTGTGAAACAAGAATAGAAGGAAGAGCCAACAAAAGGAGTCACGGTAGCCCTCATAAATGAATAATGAGTTTTCTTCACCCTCTTTATCAGTCTTGGTCTAGCATCATCATATATCAATCCGTATAAAAATTTGATTGATTGTAGCGCGGGAGCAGCTACTCCATGATGTAGTTGCGGGGTTGGGACCGCCTAAACATGATAGAAGCAAAATCCGAGGCAGCTAGAGCTATATGCATTGAGTGAGTTGATTGAAAGTCTTACTTAGACAACTCAAATTCCAATGAAAAATGTCAAAAGAGTCTTGTCTTACAGAGTGGGATTCTTTTAAAATCCTTCTATTGCTCCATTTTGCATGCTCTGCTACCCCCAGGAGAGACTTGTCCTCAAAATGAAGGACCACGGGAAATCAAAGGTTCGTTGGTGACAAATAGAAAGGCATTAGAGTTAGAATGTAAACAAATCCCTAAACATTATTTGAAAAATGAGTTTTGCAAAATGTCATCACGGGGTTCATTCGCCTAGAAAAAATGTGACATGGCATCAAAAACGTTGACATGGCAACAAGAAAATGTGATATGGCATCAAGGTAAAGTTTGCGTTTTTGATCTAATATTTTGTTTGCCTAATCTATCAGAATAATTTGGTAACAAAAATGTTTTTCTTAATTCATTTTTACGTTTATTCTAAGTCTATTCCTTTAGTACTTTACTATTTAGTATCATTAAATCACCGTTTAGTTACTGTTATTCCTTTCTACGAATATTTTCTAAAATATGATTTTACGTTTATTTGAAGCATATTTCCTTCTTAATCCAATCACAATTTTTTTCTTTCTCTTTTTATGTACAGTTAATTTAGGTTTCAAATCATAATCGATATCCCATATTTCATATTTCAAATTCCATTTAAAAAACATAACAATTAAAATAATCAGAAAACCCTACATAGGGTATCCTCACGAATCCCCCATATATATAGATGTAAACCTACTTTGCAAAAACATAACTTTTTGTGCATGTTAATTTTTAGTCTTTTACTTTTGTACACGTTAATTTTTTTGGTTTGTACGTAATGATTTTTTTGTATGTTTCAGCTGACGATTTGGTAATGGTTACGAATTCGTTAGTATACGATTGGTGATTCCCGATAAAGGTAATTACATCATCTATAATCATATTACTGCTTCGTAATACTCACTATTATTATCTTATTACATGGTTCAGGAATATTTATTTATTTAGACATGATGAATTGTGAACTCTTTTTCATTATGAACGAGAACTCGGTGATGAGTCTTCTCCACTTTGCCGCCATTTTCGTACTCGAGCCTGATACAACTAATAAAACTCCTACATATTGTATCAACGTACATCTTTCTTATGTTGTCGTTATTAGAACCATCATCCCAAAAAAACCTCTAAGATCACATTGGCATTCAAATTTAGTAGAAATGTATGTTGTGGTATAAGCTCCAAGAGAGTTTAGGTTCTCTCCATATCCATGAAACCCAATGATCTTAAATCCATTGGCTGCAAGTGTAAACTTCTTACCCTTGTCATATCCCATTATATCAAATGTATGAGATGGTTAATCTCAAACTGCGAACAAAAGTTGTAAAAAAAAAAGCTTACAACATTAAATAACTAGATGGTTGCCTTCAAACATGCAGCTCGTACCCATTTCCCTAGGTCCACATTTTGAACCTAGACTCTGATACCAATTGTCGGATTTGAACAACTTTTCAAACCCAAGTCGACTCCAACATTTCGTTGGAGGGGAGGCCAAGGGTTCGTGGTCCATGGTTTGAGAGATGGATTGTTGGGGTACAAACAAACGTGACACATCAAACATGCAGCCCATACCCAGTTTCCTAGGTCCACATTTTTGAACCTAAGATCTGATACCAATTGTTGGGCTCTCCAAGTTCAAGTCAACTATCCCATTAGTAAAAAATATTGTCCGCTTTATGCCAAGCCTGCACATAATTGTTTTTAGGATCATTTCCAAAAATCTCATAATAATTAGAATTGGACTTGACTTATATATTAGATCACTATTTTCTAATCTTCAGATGTGAGAGGTTGGTTTGTACCCAACAACAATTGCATAATCAGCTCAACCCACATTATTATACAACTAGAACTATATTAATCTTTTGGTAATAATATCATCCTGAAATAGTATCAATAATCATAGAGTATTTATTATATAGCTATTTCAAAACATAAGTTTTATTTATCATATTAAAAAATGATATTATTACAAGACAAGATGAAATTCTTCTCCCTGAATATTGTTAATTGTGAGTTTGATTTACGGTTTAAAAAAAATAGAAGTAGTGCATGTGACGAAATTCTAGGCCTAGTGTAAAAGAATCTTCTACTTGCATTATCTTTAATTAATTAGTTTTTTGTCAACGCTTGTAATTGTTAAGCGAATTTAATGAATCATAATGCATTATATAAATTATACTTCCAACCTATAATTAGTTTTTAGTTAATTTGGATATGTTCACACTTGGGGTAATTAAGCTTGGGAGAGGTCATCGATTGCTGGGAATCAATATTGGATGGGTTATTCTTAAGAAGAAATCAGAACTAATAATATTGAATATTTTGTCTTATTACATGGGATTGTCGCTTAAATAGCATAGGAGACAAAATGGTCGAATAAAAAAAGATATCAATGATCAAACCCTTTTTTTTTAGGATGATCAAACTTAGTTGAAGATGATCATATGGGTATGACATGGACCCCGATTTGATGAATCATGTTGCTGGATCTTCCATAGAAACCAACGATCTTGTGATCATCCTTGTGGAGTACGAAGCTTTAACTTGTAGTTGTATCGCGTCCAAATTGTTGAGAGCCTTGATTGTTGATCGTAAACTTAAGCATGTTTATAACTCCCGATATACGATTATAACTACCCACCAGTGATGTGACATAGTCATTTGGATAATCTAGTTCGAACTGCATATCAAACATGGAAAAATCAAGAATAATGATCAAGTTAATCTAGTACTAATTATAGGTTTAAGTTAAGGAAATTGAACTAATGGCCTCTTGGATATCAATTTGGGTCTTGTTCCCATGATCATCTCCGAAGTGCATTTCATCATCTATGTAGTACATAAATTTGACGAAAGCTACATCATTGTGGCTTAGTCCAATGTATATCTTTTTGATACCTTCGAAACAACCATCGTTCCAAGAAGCTCCTCCATCTCCACCCTTTGCTTCTAGTTTATTTGTATCAGGAGGAGGCATCTGATAAAAATATGCTCCCATAGCCATAAGAACAATATCATCATACCGTCCATGGAACCCAACAAGAGCACAACCTTTACTCTCAAGCATGAATCCAACATTGTTTTGAAAGTCAAGGATGTAACCCACATTGTATCACTCTCGGTAGCGAAACTCTCCTCCACAGATGTGATGAATTCACTTGGATAGTCGACCACAAACTGAAATTGAAAGTACTCTACATAAGCTATTCAAGAAGACACACATGTATTATATATTTTGGCGACAAATATGTAGAGCTAATAAAAAATTATGACCTCTCCTTTTTGTCCAGTGAATCCGTCCTTAAACCCATGGTCACGCTTTTCTGCTTTACCATCGTTTTCATAGTCAAAACTTATAAACATTATATAGGTGTATGTTCATAGTAAACATACACCCTTTTAATTCCCTGGAAAGCACCATCATCCCAAATGGTGCTCATGTTTTAGATGGTTAATCTCAAACTGCAAAGATTTGTGAAAGAAATAGAATCACAAAACCAAAATTTGACCCCTCAAAGGGAGCTTAACTAGAAATACTATTTTCTAAGTCATACCGTCAGCGTGTAACCTTTATACGATTCACCATGGAATGATCTATTGTTCGGTTGTCCATTCTTGACAGAGTCAAAACGGATGAACTGTATGCCATCAAAGCCACCTCGTACATAAATCCTTGTTACATCATCATGGTCGGATCCGTCATCCCATTTTTATCTGCCATTCTTGCTCCTTTCCGCTTCCAGCCTTTGGGTCATCTTGAATTGATTTGAATCTTCGTATATGGATGGGTATTGTCTTTATTTGTCAATAACTCTTATCGATACTCACATGTTTTTCTTAAGGTTTGGAGTTTAAAAATAAAGAAAATAATATACAGAAATATAGCAGAAGAGGATCTAATTTTTTTTTATGAAAAATAAACAGTTTTAAATATTTTCCAGTAATATTTTAGGGATATTAATGTTTTAATTTTTATTATAAGTTCATAATTAACCTTACAATACATTAGATAAGATCTACATGCTATGAAACCTAAGAGAGAGCTAACCTCTGATTGTCGAGGAGCAAAGATAGAGAGGTTGCGATGGTGATCTATAAGTTATTATGCATTTATCATCAAAATTAGGTTTAGATGTGAATGTGAACTTTTCATATATAGTAATGTCAACAATATAACATATAGATTTATTATTGTTTTAAAAAAGAAAAATATCTACCAACTTTTAGTTATTTCTCATTGGAATTAGCCGTACGAAGATTAAAAAAATACAAGCATTGACGCAACAGTTTAGTGCTTCACTACTAGTAGTACCAAAAAAAAACTGCATATTTGTCACTCATATAAACGTCTCAATAAATGTTACAAAATTAGATCTTTAGACTATTTTACGACCAAATACATCACAAAATTCCATTGCAAAAAAATTTCAAATCAGAGACTAATATGCGATTCAAACTGTAATCGTATTTTAGCTTTGATGACGAAAATTGTAGGGAAGATTCTGCAAATTTACGCAGAATTTTGTTTCAATTTATTACCTAGGTGATAGAGTAAAAATTGGATGACTTTCAATGGACCGGTGCATGATAGTTGTTTTAGGTTATAATAACATTAATAGAGACCTGTTTAGAACTTTTACTTGCGTCGCGAAACCCGAGTTTACACTTAACTTTCTATTTTAATTTTTGGAATGGGTGAGAATATGTCGAGATATGATTTGATGACACACGTCGGGAAGCCATTAGCCCCATCTTTTGTTTTATTAATTCTTGGCATCCAAAAAAATGGAAAAAGTTGTGAATATGTTATTTTAAAAAGTTCGACTATAGCTTGTATAGGGATTTTAAAAAAAAGAAGCCAAAAGTTATTAAGGTTGTATGTTATTCTATATGTGTGTGTGTGGCACGAGGAACGTGTAAGATATATTGAAAACCCAAATAAATAATTGCAACCTCTTCTTTGCTTTCACAAAACCCGTTTTGTACATGAAGTAAGACAACTGGAAGTTCATTTTTTTTTTTTCAATTTTAATCTTGTCACGGTCACGGATCGCCACTTTAAAATGAAATTAACGTTGCCTATAAATTTTTTTTACATGAGATTAATATGTCTCATGTTATCAAAATATATATATTTAACTGACAACCCCACTCAAAGCTTTTAGTCCAATTACGTTTTGAGTAAAAACGATATGAAGTCGTCGGACCTTTACTCTTCTATATATAGACGTGAAGACTAGATTTTTAGTGAGAGAAATCAAAAACATAACAAGTAAGAGAAGAAGAAAAAAGTGAGAGAAGGATGAACCATTTCCGAAAGCTTTCAACTTTGCAATGTATAAGTACAAAGCTTTCATTTTTACAATGTGTAAGCAAGATATCTTCTCTTGCCCTTGCTCTAAATCTTTTACCTTTTAATGTCCTTAATAGCTAGCAATTGTATGCTTAACCATCTTTCTTTCAAACAATTTTCTTAAACTCTATGATCTTAAAGTCATAGCCACGTAATATTTCTTTGCAATTTTAATAAAATGCCCTTTACCAAAAAAAAAAAAACAAGCTTTCATCTTTTCAATAAACTAATAAACCCTAATGTATTAGTTTTGGTTTTCCTTCAGAAAACGTTATTTGAGATGGCATCACATGGTTCATTCGCCTAGAAAAAATGTGACATGGCATCAAAAAACGTTGACATGACAACGAGAAAATGTGATATGGCATCAAGGTAAAGTTTGCGTTTTTGATCTAATATTGTGTTTGCCTAATCTATCGGAATAATTTGATAACAAAAATATTTTTCTTAATTCATTTTTACGTTTATTCTTAGTCTATTCCTTTAGTACTTTACTATTTAGTATCTTTAAATCAACGTTTAGTTAATGTTATTACTTTCTACGAATATTTTTTAAAATATGATTTTACGCTAAGCTGCATGGAAACGGGAGCGGGTACGCAGAAGCGGAAGCGTATGGAAGCGCGGAAGTGAGTTTTTAGAAAAAATTAGGAAGCGGGTACGTGTTGGAAACGTATATATATATATATGTATATATATATAATGAAATAATATTATTTTAAAGTAAAAAATTTGAGAACAACGATTTATCTTGATTAGTTTTCTAGGTAAATCGATGCATAATATATCAAACAAACAATAATCAAATTAAAATTACTTTACTTGGTTTTCAAAAGTCAAGAAGAAGAAAAATAAAAAACTATAAAGTATAGAAAATAAGAATCGCAAAAAATGGTTCATAATGTATATGTTTCTTAATTAGGTTTTTTAATACAATAATAAAAAACCAAAATTATCCTAGAGTTCTCTAATAATTTATTATTTTCTACGATTTTAAATTTGGAATCGTAAAAATCAAAACGCTTCCAATTTGGAATCAGTGTTTCTAAAATGATTCCAACTTGGTTTTTTTTGGAATCGCGCTTCCGCGACGCTTCCTCGCGATTCCAAAAGCTTCCGATTCCGATTCCGATTCCGAAGCGGGAAGCGGACCTCTAACGAAGCTTCCGTGCTACATAGATTTTACGTTTATTTGAAACATATTTCCTTCTTAATCCAATCACAGTTTTTTTCTTTCTCTTTTTACGGACAGTTAATTTAGGTTTCAAATCATAATCCTATATTTCATATTTCAAATTCCTATTAATTTAAAAAGATAACAATTAGAATAATCAGAAAACCCTACATAGCGTATCCTCACGAATCCCCCATATATATAGATGCAAACTTGCTTTGCAAAAACATAACTTTTTGTGCATGTTAATTTTTAGTCTTTTACCTTTGTACACGTTAATTTTTTTGGTTTGTGATGATTTATTTGTATGTTTCAGCTGACGATTTGGTAATAGTTACGAATTCGTTAGTATATGATTGGTGATTCCCAATAAAGGTAATTACATCATCTCTAATCATATTACTGCTTCGTAATACTCACTATTATGATCTTATTACATGAACCAAGAATATTTTCTTATTTAGACATGATGAATTGTGAACTCTTTTTCATTATGAACGAGAACTCGGCGATGAGTCTTCTCCACTTTGCCGCCATTTTCGTACTCGAGCCTGATACAACTTATAAAACTCCTACATATTGTATCAACGTACACCTTTCTTATGTCGTCGTTATTAGAACCATCATCGCAAAAAAATCTCTAAGATCACCTTGGCATTCAAATTTAGTAGAAGTGTATGTTGTGATATAAGCTCCAAGAGAGTTTAGGTTCTCTGCATATCTCTAAAACCTCTAAGATCACCTTGGCATTCATTTAAGTGAGTCACATGGTCGTCTTCGACGAATGACTTGACTAGCATGTCATCAATATAGACTTCCATAATTAATCCCAACTGATTGAAGAATATTTTATTTACCAGCCTTTGGTACATTACCGGGCGTTTTTCAACCCAAGTGGCATTATTTTATAACAATATATGCCCGTTATGTGATGAAAGCCGTTTTCTCTCTATATGAAGTATGAAGGATGCATTAATATATTGTAAACAGAAAAGACATCCATAAAGGACAAGAGTTGAATCCCAGTGGTGGCCACAACTAACAGATCAATATGGAGAAGCGGAAAACTATATTTTGGTCAAGCTTTGTTTAGGACGGTGAAGTCAACACAAACCCTCTATTTTCTATTCTTTTTAACCATAACATGGTTCGCCAGCCAGTCTGAGTATTTACCTCGGAAATGGATCTCATCTGTACAGTTTTTGACCTCGTCATTGATCGTATAGGTGAAACAAGACCTAGGTTTTACATTAATTTGTCTTTAGATTTTATTTTGAATACCAATTACAGAGAAAAAAATATATCGAATAACAAGGCAACATTAACAAAACATATATTAATATTTTTGGGGTCAAACAAGAATCTTTTAGAAATATCATTGTAAGAAATCCTAGAGATGCTAAATGTATCAAATACTTTAATAGAATTTAGCAATATATTCAAAAATTATTAGTATAACTAAAAAATAAATAAAACTTCAATAATAACGATTTAATCATGTTACCAAAAAAAAAATATGAAGTAGCACATTTACCCTTAATCTTAGCCACATGCCAATTTTTTTATAGTGCTATTACATATATTTTTTGGAAACCTAATTAAATTGCTATTAAAGAAGTTTTATTTTTTTTTCAGTCAAACTAACGATGTATAAATACACAACTAAATTTTAGTAAAGCATTGATTAATTTAGCGACTATAGGTGTAAGTATGTTTTAGAAGGTTCTTGTTTGACATACACATATTAATTTATTTTCCGTGTACCGTGATTCCCCTATATTTTTTTTGTAACCAAATTAAATTGGTATTCAAAAAGTTCAAATATAAAGAAAAGTTCATGTAAAATATCATTCATGTTTCACCTATAACTACATGCCTACATTATATATTAAATCTATCAAGAACTCGTTTACAGTAGCTTTCAGAAATATCAAAAAGTTTTCTTTCGTCTTTTGAAAAATGGTATCATTTTAATTAACTAAATTTTTTAATTTTGTTTTATGATTAAACAGATTATTCATTGTTTTAGGGTTTATAAAATCTAAATCTAGACCTAAACCTTATGAAAATATTATTTTTACTTTTATCTATGGACGTAGGAAAAACTAATCTTGGTACAATATTAAAAGATGATTGTTCTTTCTTTAATTTAAATAACCTTCCTTTTTACCTTTCAAAAATTAAAAACTGAATTTTTCAAAACATCTTTTATAAAGAAGAATTTTTTTATGATATATTAATAACATCTTTAGAGAAAAGAAGATCAAATCTAAATAGCACTACAAATGTTAACAACAAATTCTTTTCAAAAAGTAATAAAATGAAAATATAACTACAATCTCCACTCTAACCTCAAAAATGGATAACTAGAAATGATAATTGGGGTTTTAAAATAACAGAAAATGAGAGATATTCAATATATTCTTTGCAATATTCGAACCGCATATTGTTATTAAGCTGTATAACAATATACTCAATCGATATACTAGATTATGACTTTTACTAAAATAAATGAAAAAACAATGTTATGCGAAAGAAAAATAATTATTAATCAAATATTAGTCTACTAAATAAAATAATAATATATATATATATATATATATAAATTATAACACCGACATGACAAGACGATAAAATCAACAAAAATAAAGAAAGAAAATATTATATAATCACAACTTGAACATAAAAATGGGTATATAAAAAGTTTAACACGGATTTGGTTCTGAATAGTGATGGGTGGGAGCATAATTGGGTGTGGTGCAGGATAATAGAGTGGATTTCAATGGAAATTCACCTTTTATCCTGCATCCCACTTAATTATGTCACGTCCCGTCTGCCACCATTTGGAAAGTAAATATAAAATAACATAGTGAAAGAATAAATCAAATTAGTGCGTATCCTTAGAAGATGAGAAATAAGAAAGTCTGTTAAAATAAACAAGAAACATGATAGGAAAGGAGAAAAAAGAAGCATGAGAGTATAGAAAAAGAGAAGAGGAAAAATACGAATGAGTATGGTTGATGTAGCAAGATATAGTTGATTTTGGATATTTAATCATTGTGAAAAAATAAATCAAATTAGTATATTTCATTAGAAGATGAGAAATAAGAAAGACTGTTAAAATAAACAAGAAGCGTGAGAGTATAGGAAAGGAGAAGAGGAAAAATATGAATGGGAATGGTTGATGTAGCAAAATATAGTGGTTTTTGGATATTCGATCATTGTGAAGAAGATAGTAAAGCGAAAACCTTTATTTAAAGGCATTCATAATGAGTGTGTCGTTGTTCACAAGAATAATTAAGACCGTTAGATGAAGTTATATCCATCTCTATCGTCCAAATTTTGTGTCATTAAAATACCCTAAATTTTTTTTTTGGTTATTCATTGTATTCAAAACTATCCATTGATGTTCATATGACTTGTTCTTATGACTTGTTATTCATTGTATTCAAAACTATCCATAGATATTCACAAGAAAAATTAAGACCGTTAGATGAAGTTATATCCATCTTTACCATCCAAATTTTGAGTCATTAAAAACCCCTAGATTTTTTTGTTGTTATTCATTGTATTCAAAACTATTCATTGATGTTCTTATGACTTGAGGTGAAAATAATTAACATAAATAGAAAATATCATTTTTTTCCAATTTTGAATAACATGTCATATATCTTTATTTTTCTTCAACTTTTTATCTTTTTGAGAGATTGTAAATAAATATACTCGTAATTATTAAACTCTATTTTCAAAGTAAATGTTTGACTATGAAATATTGTCATTTAAGAAAATATATGAAAAATTTGTTTGTAATTTTCAATATGATTAATCCAAAAGCATTACTTATACATCCTCGTAACTAGCAAATTTATTATATACAGTGTGATAAATTGTAAATCAATATTCGTTGCTAAATCTTTAGACATAAATTAAAGAGCAAATAAGAGGCATATAAAAAAACTCAGTAGCGCAACTATGGTCTAATTGAAACCCTGCTTATCATATGTGGAGAAAACAAGCACTAAATTAACAAAATTACTATTCATTGATGTTTGTTAACATCATTACAATTTTAATGGTTGAACGTGATCTTTTTGTCTTAATCACTTGTTACAGTTCTCTCTCCATAACTCTGGACTTGTTTTAATACAGACCAAATGATTCTTTGTTGCAACAAAACCGAAGAAATGAAGTTAGTTTGGTTACATAACATTTTCATAACTATTGAGTTAAGAGTTTGTTTGAATTTTTTTCAAATTGAGATGGAGTAAAAGTTTAGATAGTGAGTTATGAATCTGCTGGTAAACAATGACTCGCCTCATTCATTAGAATTGAAATCGCTAAGAAAAAATCGATAATAATAGAAATAATGTATCTTCTTAATATTCTCATTTGGAGCTGTTTGTTTTAGCTGACCTTAAAAGTATGCGAGGCATTTAGAATAATGCAAGTGTTAATAAATGATAAGATTGTTATGCTTCTGTAAAAGTAAACTAGTATCAATCCTCAGTGTTGCTAGAGTAAACTACCTAAATCCTAAATAAGAGCCAAACAGTGATCAAGGAAAATTTTGTGGGTAATCTTCAAAGTTGTAAGGAGTTTTATTGCCAACTACAAAAGCTCGGTTTCATAACTCTTCTGAAGCCATAAAGTACTCTATCTTTCCAATAACCGTATTTATAGAAGTTCCACATGAGAAAAATATTTCAGTCTAGTACACAATAGGTATTGATGGTGCAGTAGCCCACATGGGCGTGGTTATGTGGTTGGCGAGACCTGGGAATGTGCTACTACACTTTCCCTAGGGTTCGAGCCTCCCTGGAAACAAAATCACATCCATGTGGGAAGTTTGGGTTTGGACTTCGGTTCAGATAGTTTACCTGGTAGTCCGGTAACAGGCGATCCGGCTACCCCATGGCATTAGTCAGAAATCATTCTAAACTCGGATTAGGCAGTGTGGTGGCTCTTCCGGGAGAAGTCCACTCTGTAGCACAAAGTGCGTTCCTACCCGGGCTGACCGGATCAGCCGATAGTATATATCAAAAAAAACAAAAAAAAGATGGTGCAGTATATAAGATATTTATGGTCAAGAATCAAATGCTACGAGAATACCTAAGTTGGAATAATAACTCAGCCATTTTTCAAACCTGACTTTATAAAAGAAGAATTCATCAGGTGGCAGATATGGAAGCATTTCTATGGGCGATGACTTGTGTGCTTGCGTACGGAAGCACAACCGTAGCTTATGCCATAGATATGATTGTTCCGATTTGGTGAAGATGGTGTCTACACCGAAAGAAGGGACTGGTTTCGCGATCCACTTGCAAGAAATTCATAGGATGAAATCTTAATTTTTGGTATTCTCTCTATCTTATATTTCTTTCTCTCTAAATTCAAAGACCGTTATTCAAACAAAAAGTGCTAAAATTTATCTATATGGTATTGTTTTTGTAAACTTTTTATCTCCGGATTGGGTTGCCAAACCATTTTAATTATAAGATGTTGATTTAAAACAAAAAAAAAAAGAATGCTTGTATATATATTCCTTATCAATTTAGGTATGACTTGAATTTCCGATAAATTTACACCACTTTCAAATGGAAAATATATTACCACCTTATTTTGAGAGAAATATTTAATGACTGGTGGCTTACCACAAACACATTTATATAAATTTTGTTGATTTGATGAAAATATTGCTTGCAAGAAAACAAAAAATAATTAAGTTAGTGTAATAGAGGATGTTGCCAAAAGTAATAGCTATGACAATAAAACCATTATGAATACTCATATAAAAAATTTTATAACCAATATATGATAAAAAATTAAATCATAAAAAATAATATCTTAATCTTAAATGATGTTGGAAACATACAAACTGAAAACTTGTACACTACTATATCAGGATACAATTACATGCAAACGTAAAATAAAACACCAAACTACCATATTATAGTAAAAACGTATTGATAACACGAGTTCATACGGATCTGGATATGAGTTTTAACTAATCGGATCCAAATCCGTGATAAAAAATCGAATAAAAAATAAAATAAAATATTAAAATAATGATAGAATTAAAAATTTATATAATATTTTTTAAGAAAATAAATCTGATATTATAAAACCTTTTTCGAAAAAAAATTATTATATTTTATATAAAAATATCATTATATCATTATATCATTAGATCATTATATCATTTTTGAAAATAATATAATTGTAGGAATAACTAACAATAGGAATGGAAGTCCCTTAAGTCAAGTGGTTAAAGTTCATCTCTGCAACTTTTCCGTCGGAGTTCAACTGCATCTTCCTGCAAAAAGTTGAGAAAATAATGTATTATACTCTATTGACAAAATAAAAAACAAACAATACGAGTTCAATAAATGTGGTTTTGACTCTAACAAATGAAGAAAATGATGGAGTTTCATTTCGATAATGTTCTTACAATAAAAATATAATTAAATTAAAAGGTACAACTAATAACCAAATGAATGCCATAGTACCAATAACTAGTATAAAATTTTCATTATATGGAAAAAAAGCCTTTTTTAATTTGAACTTTTAGCACTATGCGCTTTTAGTCACGAAAAAATACACCGTGCTTATATTGACCTGAAGAGCCTTAAATTCAAATAACCTACATGAACATCAATCTGTATGCCTAAATCGATGTTGACCTAAACACAATGTGTCAACAGTTTAGTTCGGCTACTAAACGCTTTAGGTCAACATCGATTTAGGCACGCGAATTGAAGTTCATGTAAGGTATTTGAATTTTAAGGTTGTTCATGTTGATATAAGCATGATGTCTTTGTTTGTAAATGGAAATGTACTGCGCTAAAAGTTCAGGTTGAAGTAGAAAGAGATATTTAGCATCATGAATCATATTGGTGATTAGATCAGAGCAATAGCTGTAGACAAAGGAGATAATATGCTAGATTTATGTAACCTTTTGTCACTGTTTAGTGAAATAAAAATTCAGTAAAAAAATACTCTAATAACATGTAGCAAACACAATTCCATGAGATATAATCTCATGCGCTCAAACTCAAAAACTATTATTTTATTATAAATAAGTAACATATAGAGGCGGACTACTAAAATTAGTTCGGTTGTAAAATCAATTATCAAGTAAAATATAGTAGATAACATGTAGGTTATCCGAATAAACATAACAATATCATATTCACTTAATTAAGTTTTTTTACCAATTGAAATAATTTTATAACCCATTAGAACTTCTACTTCTAAGAACTGTCTTAGCTAAAATCACCCACGAAAAACTTTCGAAACAAATATTACATGAGCATATCCAAAATAATAAAATCTCCAAACAAATGAAAAGATGACCAAAACTAATACAAACACACAAAATCTTCTCTTTATTCCAATGATATTCTACTTACTGTAATCAATGTTCCTCTAAAGCTATTTTATCCATGGCATATTCCGACATGTGAACACATTTTAATCGATAATGTAAATAGTCTCAAAATAAATGAAAATATCATTAACATTTATTTAGATAAATCTCAATAAGATTGATTTTTCTTATTTCAAATTGTCCAATTTTCTAGAACCTAACACTTGTTTACTTTTTCTTGTTCTTTTTCAAAGCAAAAAAGAAAAATTGTTATTAGTAAAACATCTTGTTCTCTTCGCCAGTTAATTTGTCTATGCTCAAAAAACAAAATTGTCATGTCTACAACTCATCTCAATTCAAGGAAATTTGGTTACTTTTTGGTAAAGTTTTGTTTTACAAAGTGTGTATAATGTAATGAAAACTTAATGTGCCATCTAGAGGCAAGATAAATCTTCATCGATTGTATGTTTTTTTGCAAGAACTAATGAGTAGTACCATTTGGCTGTATCTTTTTGCATTCAACTCACTAGTGGATCTTCATCAATTTGGTATGAATGATCATATAGTTTACATCATGAGATCATATTTTAATATTACTTATATAGAATAAAGGGAGTTTTGCATATATAGATACTTTAATCATAATATCTTGCGAAAAAACACTTTCTGCTCCTACGACACTTTTTTCCGTTCCCAACCAAAATTGTGACTAATTCGACCTTCAACCATGCTCCTAAACTACCTTTATCGGCTTATCCCTTATTATTCAGTGTTTAGGCTTCCCCTTTCTTCCTGCAAAAAAAATCACGCAACACATGACAATAGAAACGGCGTTGCCGTCTCTCATCCCCAAAACTAGAATCATCGTCACTCTATATGCGAAAAGACATTCACTTGTGCTGAGTTTATTCTTATGTATCCATGACGAAGATCTAAGCTTTGTTGATTCTGAAAACATGAAAAATTGTGCAGAGGAGAAAGCATAAGACACAAAGGAAGGAGAGATGATGAGGCTGTGCAATATCTGGTGGTTTCAAAAAGAGCTATGGCAACTCAGAAGAGATGTCTTAATAATAATCACTATTCTCCTCAAGAACTTAAATATTCATATACACTGTTGGTTGTTTCTGTGATTGAGCCTCCTCCAAGTAAAATCATTGTAGAGGGGAAGTAAGAGAAGTGAAAATGGATAAAGAAGCACGGATGATTAAGCGTCCAAAGAGACGAGTAATGTCTTCTACTAGGGTTATTAGGAGAGAGCAATCTGAGGTTGAAGACAACTCTAAAGCTTCTTTTTCCTTGGTTATTTCAACACATAAATCTCTTATGATTATTATGAGAGAGGGTTAAGAAATATCTCAATTTTTTTGTGTCAAACGTAGAGAGATATTTTGGATAATCGTTATTAAAGAATTATGAACTAGTTCTGGCTGAGTTGAAATCGGAAGCAAAAGTCTCCGGTTATTAACGATTTAGAATTCATGAATGAAGAAATCTTGTTGGTAGTTTATCTATAAAATACGCTATCCATATGGACTATACAAAATGGTCAGGATTTTATGGTTACGTATCACCCAATTTTAAATTTTGAACATGCATTTCTTCAACACGCACCGTCCACACGAGTTAATGCTAAAACACACACTTTGCTTCGTTTCTTTAGTATCATACCGTTCATTCCATATTAAACATCTCAAAAGTATCTACTTCCTCAAAACCATCCATTCGTTTTTGAGCATACGTTTGCGGCTAAGTGGACAATCGAAATAAAAAAAAGAATATATACTTTGAGAATTCTCTCGTGAATACAATAGACAAAATTTAAATTCTAGTACAATTCTGAAACTCAAAACTCAAATTTACAAACCCATTTGTTTGCTGTTGACTTCAATATGTATACTTTCTTTTTAATTTTTAATTTTTTTTAATTTTATTTCCAATTAGTTTGCACATTCAATGCAAAGTAAAAATATTATATAGACTTTCTTTAGTCGTCACTTTTTATCATTGTTTATTTAACATATCTAATAAATATGTGTATCCATATATGTTACATATAATATGTCTAATAAAATGGATAGATTTATTTTGTTTTTCATCAGTACATTTTTTAACAACATCTGTATTTTGTTTTGTTAATATACTGATATTTATTTCTTCATAAAACTCTATTGTTCAGCCAAGAGTCAAATTTTGACTACCGTTCCCACAATCTGGTTAACCCAATAATTAATTCAAAACCATTCTACTTTATAACTAAGTGGAGAGAAACCATCCACAATTCTTTATTTCTTTAAATATCTAAAGGATTTGAATTAGTCTATTAGTATACAATTAATAAGAAAGCATAAAAACTTATGATACACATGAGAATTTTTTTTAGTTTTAAGATTTAACAAATTATTAACAAACATTAACTTCAAAGCAGTTCAAGTTTTCTTAAATCATAAAAAAAAAAAAAAAGATAAAAGTTCAATTTCTTTTCTCAAAGTTTCATGAGAATGGTAAAGACCGGCCACAAATGCTTACGATAGTCTTTAGCCCTGGCACCCACATATATGCCTCAACTACTTCAGCATCCATCAACACCGTTCCTACCGCTTCCTCCATTTATGTTGCTTCTCCTGCTTCCACCGTCAACACCATCACCGTTTTCTCCACCACCATTAACGTTGTTACTTCCTTCTCCACCACCGATGCTTCCTCTACTATCGTTGCTGCTTACGCTACTGTTTCTACCGCCATCACCATACATCATGAGATGTGAGAAAGATCTTTCTACAAAGTCCATAGCAGTAAGCGTGCTAAGTATCTTTCCATATGATGTTGCCGCGTTGACCAAAAATCTAAAACTCCACTAGCAAATTGTCTCTGTCCATATGGAAACATATGGCCATGCCAGACCGGTGCATGTAAACCGGCCATCAGTGACTGAGAAACCCAGTTAATTGGCATTATGTTGTTGCTTACAAAAGAAGGAGCCACCAAAACATTAGCCATCAAGCTGCCATTTGGATAAGGGTGAGCCATTACGGCATTAGCTACTGTAGCACTACCGCATAAGTTGTTGTTTGGATAATTTGGAAATACTATAACATTAGTCATTAAATTGCCGAATCCACCAATGAGACTGACACTAGAAAAAGAAAAAAAAAATCTCATTTAGTCTTAGATTGTGAAAATCTTTTAGTGAAGAAAACCTAACAAAATATTTTTAGGTTTTCGAACTTTCTTGTAAGCTCGTAAACTTACATAGGTATTTTTTCTCAAAGACAATGGACTGTATGTTGATTAACAACATCTCCATCCATAGTTTCTCAATGAATATCTCATATAATATTAAAATAAAAATATTAATAAAATATTATAGGTTTTTCACACTATTTGAGAAATTGATAATATTTTATCAATATCTTTATTTTAATATTATGTGAGATATCCATGAAGCAACTGTGGATGAAGATGCTCTATGAATTTGTCAAAATAACGTTCATGATGATAGAAATAAGATCTTTAAAAATGAGGTATATAAAATATATATTTTACCGTTAACATGTCCCAAGAGTTCTTGATTGCAAAGAGTTAACATATTGGTCCTACGTTGATCTTGTCCTTGGTATGATAAGTAGCTTATCAAACCTTCGGAAATAACAACATCCAACAAGTTTGCATTTAATACAAGAATAAATGATTATGCAAAAGAAAATAAAACATTTTAAAAGAAAATCATATGTATAACAGACTTTTTGGATCAAGTTTCAAAAGTAAAAACTTCCTTGCACCTTAGCTTAACTTTAACTGTGTAGAGGCAAAGTAGATCCTTCATGTGATGAATCACATCAACGTCCACAGAAAGTTCCGACAAAGTTGTGGAAGACATAACCTTAGTGATAAACACTTGTAGTAATTGTTGTAAGTAATACACAAATATTTCTCATTTTTTGATCCATTTTTGTTTCAGTCTATCATTCCTATTTTAGGCTTAACAAACATATGAATTTCTAACATAAAAATATTTTATTCAGATTTTTTATGTATATTAAGAAATACAAACATAATTATTTACTAATTTCATTTGCACTTACATATATGTCTTTAAAATTTTAGGAATACAAATACATATCCTTAAAACTTAAACTAGAAAAATGAAAATAAATTATTGTTAACTTTGATTACAATACAATTTGTTTTATATGTATATAAAGATGTTTAGCTATAAAATTACATAGATGAGCAATGGTTTAATTTGTATCATACAATTTTTTTTTTAATTTTAAAATTATTATTCAACTATGAATGTGGTTATATACAAGTGATAAGGAGAAAAATAATACAACAAATAAATAGAATGGGGAAAAAACTAAATAATAATAAGTGCTAACTAAAACACTCTAACTTCAAACCATCTCCTAAGAAAGCCATCATTCTTGTAACGAAGAGAGACTATACGATTCCATATTACTTTTTGAATAACACGAGAGAGTTGTTCAGTCGAGATCCAATGTTGTTGATGACAACGAGCGTTCCTCTCCCTCCAAACATGTTAAAGAGTAGCTTGAAACAACAATCTGAGGATAATATAATCCAAACGACTTATGAGATGAGCTCGACATAGGCGACGGTGTCAGCCTAACTTGGAGAGGCGGGGAAGAGTAATTTTAAGCGAGAGAGAGTAAGTTTAGTCAAGAGAGAATAGCTAGGGGAAAGCTAACAACAATCTCTATAATTATTTTTGTCTAGTTTTATCAAATTATAAACAAACATTAACTTCAAATAAGTTCCAAGTTTTCTTAAATCATAAAAAAATAAAAGACAAAAGTTCAATTTCTTTTCTCAAAGTTTCATGAGAATGGTAAAGACTGGCCATAAATGCTTAGGACAGTCTCTAACCCTGGCATCCACTTCAGCTTCCATTAACACCGTTGATACCGCTTCCTCCATTTCCGTTGCTTCTGCTGCTTCCACCGTCAACACTGTCACCGTTTTCTCCACCACCATTAACGTTGTTACCGCTTTCTCCACCACCGATGCTTCCTCTACCATCGTTGCTGTTTCCTCTACCATCGTTGCTGCTTCCGCTACTGTTTCTACCACCACCACCATACATCATGTGACGTGAGAGAGGTGTTTCTACAAAATCCATAGCAGCAAGACGTGCTAAGTATCTTTCCATATGATGTTGCCGCGTTGACCAAAAATCTAAGACTCCTCTAGCAAATTGTCCCTGGCCATATGGTAACATATGGCCATGCCAAACCGGTGCATGTAAACCGGCCATGAGTGACTGAGGAACCCAGTTAATTGGCATTGTATTGTTGCTTACAAAAAGAGGAGCCACCAAAGTATTAGCCATCAAGCTGCCATTTGGATAAGGGTGAACCATTACTGCATTAACTACTGCAGAACTACCCCATAAGTTGTTGTTTAGATGATGTGGAAATGCCGGAACATTAGTCATTAAATTGCTGAATCCACCAATAGGTCTACCACAAGAAAACAAAAATCTCATTTATCTTTTAGTGAAGAAAACCTAACAAATATTTTTTATTTTATTTTTAAGGGTGAGTGTAATGTACATAAAACAAAATTCAGTAATTTTTAATCAAAACATATATAAGTGATTTTTTATAAAAACACAAAAAAATTAAATTAAATCATTCAAGTTCTCATCTCATAGAACATTTAACCTATGTAGAAAAACTCTTTTAAAAAACAAAATATATTAACTCCTTCCCTTTCTTGAAGGAAAAACGTAGAGATAAAAACATAGATTTGAAATTTAAAATAGAAAAAAAAAACCTAGAAAATTACCCGGGATCGATAAATGGATGGGTAAAGTAATATCTTCCTCTAATCACTCCTGGCTCTAAAGCACTCCTGAAAATTCTTGGATTAGTCGGTATATAACTAACCGGAATCAGCTGTTGAGGATGATTTGTTTGAGGAAAGACATCCCCTGAACCAATGACTCCAAAAGCAGTAGAGGATTGAGGAAATGTGATAGTATACTCTATGTAAGGGCATAGTTGAACTCCATCAGAGCCGGGTTCATGTGAAAAACATATTAGACCAAACATATTGGAATGTCTACAAAAATTTGAGAGAGAGCATGTCAAAACACTCATAAAAGACGAAAAAGTTTTGCTTTGTTCAAAGTTGTAAAATGGAGTAACCATATTCAATGTAAATCTTACAACAATGGATTAAGTTGGCGAAAAGCTTCAAACGGGCAAAATTCCATCCCAATAGCCTGCAAGACAAACAAAACAAAAATGTTTAATAACACATTACTCTATACATGATTTAATGGAAAAAAACATCTCCATGAAAATGTTCTAAGCATAAAAATATGACAATGGGATGAAATAGTTTTGATTTGTGGTAAGTTCGCATATTATTGCCAGTTTTGACATCCCTATTTATAAGCATCGTGTTTTTTTTTTTTGGTCAAAACCACTCATGTAATAACATCAATATTTCAAAATTAGATAAGTATATATGAGATTTTAGTAAAAATGAAGGTGAAATTTTTTTACCAAGCCAGTGAACAATCTAAGATGAGGTTCAAGAATTCGATCCTGGACATTTGAATCGTTGCTTGGAAGGCCACTGGCATACAACCATCGACCTTGTTCTACGTTCCTACAATTTGGACATTGCATCTTGTTTTTTGCATTAAACGCAGAACCAATACAATCTGTATACACATTTCAACAAAAGCCTCTTAGATGTCTCTATAAACCAACAATAGCACCAAAAGACCAAAAATAACCAAAACGATTAAGCTTTTGATACCACCCACATGAACCCATGATATGATATAATGAGAAACAAAGTACAATTAAATTTTGTTGCAAGCTATCTCGCACTAATTCGCTAAAATAATTTCATATATTTTATAATAATTTTAGTCGACTCAAATATATGGCCAAACACATATTATGCACGTCTGAACATTTAAGACTGTAATAAAGTTAAAATAAAAGTTTGAGTTAATATGATGCATCTAACAATGTGGAGAGAACGAAATCAATATAGTTAATGAAAAATTTCATTGTATTTATGAAAAATAGTAATCTGACCCGATATAATGAAATATCACATCATAGATCAAAATATTATAACGATAATTCTCTCAAAGCATGAACTAGACAATATGTTTCACAACAAAAATCTACAAAACACAAACAACAAATATACAAGATTTGTGAAATTGTGGAACCATAGTTTTGCAAAAAAAGGACGTAGTTCAAAATTATTCAAATCAAAACACAAAAATAAAATAAAAATTACCGAGATGAAATAGGTGTTCACATCGAAGTTTAACAAGGGTTCGATCATCATCCTTATTAACCAGCGGCTCGAAACAGATCGAACATTCTGAAACAATCTCATCATCAACATGTTTAACATTGAGATCATAAGAAACTTGTTTGCTTTGATTAACATTACTCTCTAAACCCATAACCATAATGTAATCTTATTAAAACAAATAACAAATCCCAGATCAAAATGCAAAACAACAAAAATGTCAAAACTAAATCTTAGTTTTTGTTTTTGATTAGATCTCAATTCTAGAATCCTCCAAAAAAATAAAAATAAATCACTCTCCTCTCTCAGAAAATCAAAGCTAATGTCTGAAATTCCACAATTGACCGGTCAAATTTATATAGATTTGTAAGTTGTCTTTTAATGTTGCTTTTGAGGTAAGTTAATTAATTTGAGTTAAAAAAAAAACAAGTAAGTTATTAATTTCTTCTGCTTTGATTCTCGCATAAACAAGCAAGTTATTTAACTATTTAAAATGTTTCACTTTAATTTATATATCATTGTATTGTATTTAAAAATGTAAGAAATTAGTAAATAACTGATATTTAAATTATTTCGCGCCAATTATATGTAACGGCTATTACACGTTGAATATATATTAAGAAATGTGTAAGAGCATCTCCATCCATGAGAACCTCTTTGAGTTTCTCAAACAAAAAAAATATTAGTATTTTAATACAATTATATTATTTAATTACATTTTAAATCATAAAAAGAAAAAGAACCAATCATAGAATGACAACAATTAAATGGGGTTCTCATGAGTTTCTCAAAGGTTCTCATTTGAGAACCCCATTTCATTCTCTCTCTTATTTTTTTTATTATTCTATTATATAAATTTGTGAGATACTCATGTGAGAACCTCCCAATAGAGATGCTCTAACGGTTATCTACGAATCACAAATATTTAAAATATTTTGTGCCAATTATACTTAGAATAGATTATGTTCCAAAATTATTTAAAACATTTTTTTACGGATTTAAAACATATTCTTTGTTGGAAAAAAACATATTATTTAAAAATTGTATTATAAGAAATCATATGCATCAATTATATTTAATAATGTTTTAAGTAAATTCTATTATGGTAAATTAGTTATAGATTTCAATATACAAGTTTTAAAAAGTTTAAATATTTTACCAAAAACATAGTTCACATCTAATTTTGAATAAAACATCTCAAATGGACCCACGTACTTCATGATTTTTAAAAACTAAAAATTTGTAATCCCCTTTATAATTTTAGGAAAATTCTAAAAACCAAAATCTTAAAATTTTTAAAGCACCACAAAATTTAGATTTTTTTTTTTTTTTATCATGGTGCAGTAACCATTTTACCTAATAGAGAATATACACAAGGTTTCAAGTTTGACAAAGCACTTTGCAAAGTTTTTGCCAAGTCTCAAGAATACTAATCAACACTAGTTCAGTTGATTTATTGTTCCTAGAACTCAAGGACTCATGTGGATTGATACGTCTACAATACATGCGTCACTAATTGGATTTACAGGAGTGACCACAATGTCATTGGGAACAATTGAATTTTTTTTTTTTTTCAACATCTTATATAAAAAACAATAGCTAAGCAATAGTTCAAAACAATAAAAATTCAGATTTGTATGATGTAATATACTAATATCCTTAGAAACTTCCCTACGTTCGGCCTCAAAGTCAGTGGTTTAACCCTCAATGATATCCTTTAATAACACCATATTAGCTTATGATTGGAGAAATCTCATGTCTCGCCTTGATGTAAGCTCTCTCTTGCATCAGAACCTCTCTTCGCATTCTTAATATCATTCTCAATATCAAATCTTGATATGCAACGAGCTACATGTTGGCACTTTGCTCGCCGCAAGCCTCTCTTTGAGTCGGGTGTTAGCTTGCAGAAGGCTGTGGCTGCAGCTATTGCTTACCGAAGCTTCTCAACAATAGCTATCAAGCTAGTATTGAGATGTCTCCTTACGAGGCATTGTATGGACGGCCTTGTAGAACACTGCTATGTTGGACCCAAGTGGGGGAGAGGAGTATCTATGGTGCAGACTTTGTCCAGAAAACAACAGAGAAAACCCGAGTCCTAAAGATCAAGATGAAAGAGGCTCAGAACAGGCAAAAGAGCTATGCGGATAAACACAGGAAAGAGTTAGAATTCGCAGTTAGGGATATGGTTTATCTGAGAACAGTCACCTATAAGGGCAAGAATCAGTCTATGTTCTCTAAGCTGAGTCCAAGGTACATTGGACCGTACAATATCTTGGAAAGAATCAGAAAAGTGGCTTATAGGCTGGAGTTGCCACCGTCTATGGAAGCTTTCCATAAGACTTATCACGTATCTATGCTAAGGAAATGCATATCAGATCGGGATAAAGTTATGGTCGAGCCACCATCAGATCTAAAGGAAAATCTGACTGTGGAAGGAAGACCAGTTCGGGACTTAGACAGAAAGGTGCGGGTTGATAAGAGGAAAAAGACTAAGTTAATGCAAGTTGTTTGGGACTGCGATGGGGAAGAGGAAATTACTTGGGAACCTGAAGCAAGGATGAAAGCTGAGTTTCCTAAGTGGTTTGAGATGCTTGAGGTGAAACCAGCAAAAGCCAAAGCAAAGGCAAAGAAAGATTCGAGGACGAATCTAGTTCTAAGTGGGGGAGACTTGTAATGTCCGTGTTCTGGAAATCAGATAAGTTGAGCGAAATTGAGTTTTTGGCTAAGGGAATCCGAATGTCCGAGGTGCTTGATCACTCGTCGAGCTGCTTAGGTGATTCTGGGTGAATTACCGAGCTGAATCAAGGCCTAAGGTCGAAGTCCGGGTTTTTCGGAGCGGTTAAGTGGGTCGTTCCGACCAAGCGGAAATTTTGGATAGCTGGTTGGAATTCAGACAATGTCGGTCGGCTTCAGACAGCGTCTGGTTCGAACAAGAGTTGTCGGATTCAGACAGAGCGGTTACTTCTGTCGGATCCTTTGAGAACATGCGAGCAAAATCGAGCGGGAACGGTTACGTGGGCGAAGGCGCGGGACCGTTCGAATTAAGCTGCGAGAACGGTTACGTGGGCGAAGGCACGCCTAAACGGTTACTGAAGCACGTGTGCGAGCGTGTGAGCGAGTAAGTGGGCGGTTATCGACAGTTTCCTCTCAGAAAACGCGTGTTTTAAGCACTTATAAGAATTTCTGTCTCATTTTCATGCGATCTAAGAACTCAGAAAGAGAGAGAATCCGAGAGAAAGATTTAGTTAAGTCCTTGAGAGAAATTCCGATCTAGGCCGAGCGACTGCGAGTAAATGCCGGCTAAGTCTGGGAGTGATCGTCGATCAAGTTTAGACGATCTGTTCGAGTCTGGGCGATCCGAAAATGCAAGAGGTGTTTGAATCTGTCCTGAATCGAATCTGAAAGGCTAAGGTGAGTGCGTGACCGCTAGCTGTAGTCTTGAGTCGTTTTCCTTGCTTAGATTCATACGTCTCTAAGTATCTGTGATTGATTGCTTGTCTGATTCATAATCTGCTTACTTGTCTTGATGATTGATTCAGTTTATCTGAGAGCCTAGATCAGGCAAGGCGCTTACGGGCTAAACGTTCTCTAAAGCTTGTCTGGTTGCGGGAAGGCTGCTCGGCTAACTCTGAGTATTCATGCGAGTCAAGGTCCGTTCTGATAAGCTTTCTGAATGATTGAATTGACTGATTGAATCGACTGCCTGTGTTAGCGATTATCTTTACTGTGATGCAGGAAAGGAGATTATCCGAGATGGTAATGCTAGTGGCTGAACCAGCACGCGCGACTAAGGCAAGGGAAGGGAAGGATGGTGTATAAAGGGTAGATCCTATGTTGAGTAACAATGTAATAGCTTATTAGCGAACTGATCATTGTATACTCGAACCTCGTTAATTCAAGTTATATGTTTATGCATGAACTGGCCTATCTAAAATCGAACAGAATACGCGAAAATTGCCTAAGTTAAGCTAAGTAAATCTGATTAAGTGTTCGGCCAAGAAGTGGCTCGAACTAAACCTCAAATCCGGTCTAAAAACCGGGCTAAGGTGTTTCAAATTGGTATCAGAGACGGTGACAATTTTAGAGGAGACGGCGGCGTGCACTAATCATTGAAAATCCTGATTTGTTTTTGCAATATTTTTGGATATGTTATGACAAATTTTTAAAAGAAAACTAATTCAATAAATAAGAGTTTTTGAAAATGTTATAAGAGACTTATTTGAATTGATGCACAAATTTATATGAGTTGTTATAGCAGATTATTAGAGTTGTTCCTTGTTCATGCTAGATCTATAAATTTAGAGGGTAAACGACCAAAAAAATGCAAAACCCGAGGAAAGATGTGATTAAAAATGAAGGCAGCCGCGAAAGTAGGGTTGCAGAGATTTTCGTCTCAGCTGAAGGAGATGATTGTAAAATTACAATTCTACCCTTCATTAAAGAAAAATTTTAAAAACCAAAAAAATGAGCCATATATGTCTCGAACTTGAGACATGCTTGACATAAACCACCCGACTATCCACTGGACCAAGCCAATTTTACAAATATTTGCTAAACTCCAATATATATTTATCTAAAATACTATCTAATAAACAACTAACTAATTATCTCTACATCAATATAATACATAACAAAAGATTTTAAAGACTGGATGATAGATTTGAACCTTTATTTCTTCTCTCAATCTCTTTGATTATTTTGCTTCTTGAATGTAATTGTTCATTAAGATCAATGAAGGAATGAGTTTTTTTACACATCCAAAAGATAGAACCAGTATGCCAATTAAAAAAAAAAAATTACATTTTTGCAATCTTAATTTTTACCTAACTGTTTGAACTCTATGAAACTCCAGCTAGTTGTTGAAAAAAATTATTTTTAACCTTAATCTTATCATCTTAGTCATGTATATAACTCTGAAATCATACTTATACTTAAAAACATCCATAAAGCTATAAAAAAAATCAAACAGACTCACTAAGATGTCTCTTTGTTGTCATGTGCACTGTCTTTTCTTTTCTTTAATTTAAGAACGAGGGTCTAATTAATAAATCTGTCATATAATATCTATCATTGAAAAGTATCAAATATATGTCATTAATATGTATGTTACTATAAAAAGAGTTAGTTTAGTAAGAAATAAACTTGTCATGTTTAAGTTGTTGTAAGTCTGTTACGAAGGTTCGTAAATATTATGTCAAAAAAATATATGCTACAATGTAAAAACAAAACTGCTATTACGTTAATGTTATTCTAGTAAATAACTTTTAAGTCTGTTTTGGTGGCAAAATTAATAATTCTCACAGACTAACCAAAAAGTATGTCACTACATAGTAAATGTCTGCTAACAAGTAAGTTCTTCAAATCTGTCGAATAAAAATAAATTTGTGAGATAAATCTGTCCAACCAAAATAAATCTATCGGAAGTACATAAATCTGTGAAGTCATCCAAAGAATTTTTTGTAATTTGTCTGTCAATTCGAAATAAACTTATCGAGAGCATTTAAGTTTGTGAAGTCATCCCGATAAATCTGTGTATTAAATCTGTCATTCGTAATAAGTTTGCGACAAAAATAAAATTTGTTGTTACGAGATATTTTAAAAAAAAACTTTGTCAATCAAATAAGTTTGTGATCAAATCTATCAATTCTAAAAAATTCTGTCAAGTGACTATAACTTTGTCACTATTAACGCGAAATATTTTTTTGGATAGACTTACTATTACACTCGAAATTACGGTGGCATAATTGTAATTATCAAGGTTTTGTTGCTGACGTGTAAAAAAAATAATGGCAATTCTGTAATATATTTTTTTCAACAAAAGGTAGAAGGGTACTATAGGTATTAAAAAAATTCTAGTAATTATAAAAAAAATGTAAGTTATTCTAAACATAAACCCTCTTTTATGTGCTATTCGAGTAAACTTCCTATTTATTAATACTAAAGTTATAGTTAATAGCTAAACCAAAGTTTGAATCAATTAAATATCGAAATGATGTGGCATGCATGTGGATGATAATGTGTTATCACTAGAAAAAAGAAAAACTAATTTTATATATATACTAGGGAGAGGTCCATGCATTGCAGAGATTTATAATATATATAAGAAATATATAATATTTTCTGGATAAATAAATAATCATTTGTTTAACTGTTTTTGTATTTGATTAATTTTTTATTTTGTATTACAGAGTTTTGTTGTTTCTTTTGTCTTGTAGTCTTCTTTAACAAAAAAAAAAAGTTGTGTAGTTAAATATTAGATATATATAATGTATTATCTTAAATAGAGAGAATGTGTAAGATATTTTATATTAGTTGAAACATAGGTAGAGAACCTAATATACTAGAAATAAAATAATTTTTTTATATATGCATCATGCATGTAAAGATAATACATGTAAAGATAAAGCTTTTATTAGCATATTTTTAGATTAAAATATTGAATAATATTCTTGTAGAGTTTAATACCTAATATAATCATGGTGTATCTATTTTCTAAGTCTTTATTTTTATTTTCTGATTTTTTATATCTATGGTTTTATTTTAAGCGATCGATCTTACCTTTTTCTTATGTTTTAATAAAGATGATTCTTTTTTTTAATCGTACAATATCAGTATTCATTTAAGAAACAACAAAAAGGATCACATATATATAAAAACCAATCGATTATTAACAATAATTTTTCTACCTTAATGCATATATTTAGCATCTAGTGTAGATTTGTGCATGGTAGTAAAAAGAAGGGATACTATCAATTTGTGAAACCATTACTGATCCAAACATTACATGTTGAAATCCTAATTAATTAATATTGATAGTGCTTAATATGTAGAGTTTTGATGAGATGATCAAAATGGTATTGGCTTACGTTTTTTTTTGGGTCAAAGGCATTGGTTTAGAAAAATGTATTTCTCAAATTTTGTAAAAGACTTAACTAGTTTCTGTAAATTATATAAGTTGAGAGTGACATGGCTTTTTGTAACTTCTCATTAGAAAAAACCTTATAAAATTATAATAGATTTAAACCAAATAAAAAGTTATAGTATAAAGTTTTGTAAAAAACGTAGTTAGTTTCTGTAAACTAAATAAGTGACACATGACGGTTTCTCGTAACTTCTCACTAGAAAAAACTTTAGAAGAATATAATTATTCGGTTTATCAAATAAAAATATTATAATGTATTAAGTCTTGGAATAAAACACATATCAATTTGAGAGGTGACATATGACGACTTCTCATAACTTCTAATTAGAAGAAAATGAGGTAAAGATTAAAATCTAATTGGGTTAGGATTTTATAGTTTTGTGGACTTTTGAATAGATATTTTATTTTTTTGTTTCTGTTAACTAATAAAAAGAGGATACTTGTCAACTTAGAATCAGAACATGAGATAGAATAAACTTTAAAATATTATAATAGATAAATACTTATTAGACTGAGATTATGTAACAAGAGTTTCAAACAATGTTTTTAAAACCTGAACTAGATCATTCGATCAAACCAGTCTAACCACATCACAGAGCCATGTTCGGTCTAGATTATCTAAAAACCAATTTGTACCAAACCAAACCCGATTGACCTTATTGTGTTACAATTTTTTTTGTAACACTTAACAACTATGCTTTGTATTCCAAAACACTTAAAAACAGATTTTTCAGAAGAAGTTTGGTTTTATATATCAAAGCACTTAAGCAGGCTGTGGAAGCTCCCTTGGTCCAACAGCTGACCAAGGGTTTATTAATGCTTCTATACTAGAGTTTGGTTCGATTTTCGGAGAATACAAAATTATTTAGATTATTGGAGGCAAACTTACCGGAGATCTCTAACGTAGTGAGTCGTTTGTCGTGGTTCCGTATGTTAAAGGTACACTTGTTCATTGTGATCATGATGCATGTAGAACCTTTTATCGTAAATTTGTCTGTGAGAGAGTTGTTCGTCGTGTTTTCGAATTCTGCATTGAGTTAGATTAAGATCATCAGCAATTAAGCAGGCTTCTCGAGATAATTTGCATTAAGCGTCTTTAATTTATATTCAAATACTTGAGCATATTTCTTGAGACAAGTCTGGAAGTTTGTTGTGCCGAAATCACTTGAGCTTATTTCTCAATAAGTTTTTTTCTTTTAATTTTATTTTGGAGCAATCACGAAATCTCCTCAACTGCTTCGACTTTCGAGAAGGATATTCGGAAACTGTCTCCAAGAGAATTATGAGTCACTCATTAGGCTTGTTAAAAGCTCCTCAGGTTATCATCATCGGATCAGATAATTTTATTTACTTTTGATTAAAAACAAGCTCAAAGCCTCAAACCAAACCAAAACTATTAAATTCACAAAGAGAAAAAGGAATCATAAAGTAACAGGTGATGTAACAAAAAGTATTCATTAAAAAAAGGAAAAAAGAGGAGCTGATTTTGATCTAGTTTCTTCCTTTTCTACCATTGGATTGAACCAAACTTGGAACATAACTGAAAAATAAATGGCAACCATTTTTTGTTTGTAGATTCTTCATGAGAGTTATCTAGCCACCATGGTTCGTTTGTAGATTCTATATAAGGGATTGCCGAGTGATATATATAGTCCTCTCCAATAATGTATACCATGTTCTTGCTAGTCTCACAACTAGCTTTAGCACACAAGACAACATTTTTCTCCTCGTCAATTAATAGACACGAGCAAACCCGAGTGTGTAAATCTATAAATAATTTGTTGCTCCACAACAACGCAGCTTCAGTATCAGTTTTATTGGTCACCCATATCTCCATCTTTGATGTATGAAAGTTCCATCGTAAGACTGAGAGTGGTTCTTCTCTAACAACTGATAGAGCTATACAACCATAATCATGAAATGATGGAAGACGCAGACGTCTAAATCTCTCTCTTGTAAAATAAAAAACTGAGTATGACATCTTTCTCATCAAAACCAAGCCACTAAGTATTTCCTTTCAAAGACACGCCACCATATCCTTGTCTCACGCAATTGTGGTCGAAGTCACTAAGAACCCTCCATGAATTAGAGCTAAATTCATATATTTCAAACTCAATAACTGAGTGGCTTGGTTTGTAATGATCCTCACACTTCAAGATTTTTTGTAGCTACGTCAAGTTTTGTTAACTTGGTATCCTAGAGCAAACGTAGAGTCTCTCTTGTAACCATTGTTGGGTTGGATCCACCTGGTTTCCTCCAAACACAGATTCCAAACCATGATCCTATCCTCTTTGGTGGTGCATAACAACAAACCGTTGCAGTGAAAAACTTCGGCTATATCGACTTGTTCTTCTGAATTAGAATGGGAATCCTTCAGGCCAAGTGGATCCTTACACTCTATAGATGGAGGAACAACGTTGAGATTAACACTCATTGAACAAACCCTATATTCCTTCAACATGAGAACCTGAAACTGCTTTGCTGTTTCACGAAAGCTTTTTTCTGCGAATCTTCGGTCTTTGAACAAAGCATTCCATCATTTGCAAGTTGATCGTAACCGTTTTAGAAATGTGGCTGAAACTCTAGAGAGTATTTCCTCAAAAAAATCTGGTGGAAGATCAGACTGTCTGGAGTTTCAGCCACATCTAGAAATGTGGAAGATCAGACGGCTCTGAAAGAAAGCCTATCAAGCATTGGCTTCCGGCCCTAGATATAATAAATATTTTTCGGCCATATTTTTTGTAGGGTTTCCTTAGTCTATTGGTAGAGTCTTCATTATTGGTGCATAATATTGGAAGTTCGAGTGGTGGTAGCATAGCAGTGAGTTTTTTAATTAAAATTAGCAGTTCTCTCATCTTCTTCTTCTAGCTGAGTCTAGCCGGTCTAGTGGTAGAGTCTTCATTATTGGTGCATAATATTGGGAGTCTTCATTATTGGTGCATAATATTGGGAGTTCGAGTGGTGGTAGCAGTAAGTTTTTTAATTCTGTTTTGTATTAACAAAATCATCATATTATTAAGTAAAAATTAGTATACTTAATTAAAATTAGCAGTTCTCTCATCTTCTTCCTCTAGCTGAGTCTAGCCGGTCTAGTATCAATAAAAAAAAAAAAAATTAGCTTCATTGTTTAATTTCCAACGAAATCAATTTTTTTTTTTTTTGCTAAAACCAAATCAAACTTCTAAACCTAATTTTCAATCGATTCAGGTTTGTCTAATATATTGCTAGTTAATTGTGTGACTACAAGCATTTTGTTATGAGATACAATATATGTAGCTTTTAGTTTGTTTTATTCTTTGTATATTTTTTTTTCTTATAATGAATTAGTGATTCATTTTAAATGTACTTTTTCGTGTTTTAAAATACTTATGGCTTTTGTTTAACATATAATCATTTTTTTTATTAAGTTGAAATAAAATAAAAAATTTCTGAAAATATGTAGAGCGGCCAATTTTTTTCCGTTGCTTCTAGTCTTTAAAAATTCAGACATCATCATTGTTTCTCTTGTGAACTCCCGAGGAAGATGAAAACTTCAAATCTGGTGGAAGATCAGACATCATCATCAGGCTTTCAAGTAGAAATTAGGGTTTTTGTTGTGAACAAATTTTGTCTTATATAAAGTATAAACAAGAAACTAATAGCAGACAATAACTGTTTCCTTTTTCTAGTATGTTAATTAACAAACACCAAACTATTGTGTAAATTTTACTTTATTTTAGAAAAAAGTTTATTATAATTTCAAAAAATAAAACTATTATTTTTAGTCACGTCTGTGTTTTCTTTGTTTTGCATACTAATCTAAATTCGTATTTCTTTTTATCTAATGTAATAACAGAATTTTCTAAAAAAGGAAACAAACTTAAAAATACTCAAACTCATGTATGTATATATTTTTGAGTTTTTACAAACTTCAAATTTTAGTTTTTTATGTACATTATAATGAAGAATTGTGGTTAATCATAAAAATAAAATAAAATTTGGTAATTAGCACAATTATACCATTGTTTAATAAACTGGAGAAGACTCGTTGATCTTGCTGAAAGATACTCATAAACCTCAGCTGTAAATCTAAAACGACATAATCCAACGTGGGATATATACCAAAATTAGAGATTAAACTATTCTAGAGTAGAAACTGGTGTCTTAATTTTTTAATAGTTACAAGGGTGATGTAACATGTCAAAAACATATTTAATTTATAAACAAACGCATTATCTCTTATCAAAATTGATTGCTTGGACTAATAACATGTGATTGCCTATTGAAAATAAATAAACAAAACGACATTCCTACAACATAAAAAAAAAAATTCTTCTTATAATAAAACACCCGATATATAATTAACAAGAAATCACCCAAATACCGTCAATAATCCGTCGAAAACACTATTTTACGACGGATTTCTGATGGGAAAAATCCGTCGTTTCTAGGTCGTCGGAAAAAAACCTGTCGTAAAAACATTGTTAAATTGCGACAGATTCCTGATGATCACTTTTTGCGATGGACGTTGACCGGGGATTATCGTCGAAAAGACCATTGAAAGTTTTTGATGGTTTTCTGAGAGCTTTATCCCATATGGTTTTTTTGATGGAATTTCCAACTGTTCAATTCTGAGGGATTTTCGAGGCTATAAAACCGACATAATTATGACGGAAGTTTCTCGAGGTATTTCCAACGTATCGTTATCGAGGGATTACAAAGATTAAGTCGCTAAATAAGCTATTTCCATTGCTTCTCCTGCTTCTACCATCAACACTGTCACCGTTTTCTCCACCACCATTAACGTTATTACCTCTTTCTCCACTACCGATGCTTCCTCTACCATCGTTGCTGCTTCCGCTATTGTTTCTACCGCCACCACCACCACCATACATCATGTGATGTGAGAGAGGTGTTTCTACAAAGTCCATAGGAGCAAGACGTGCTAAGTATCTTTCCATATGATGTTACCGCGTTGACCAAAAATCTAAGACTCCTCTAGCAAATTGTCCCTGGCCATATGGAAACATATGGCCATGCCAGACCGGTGCATGTAAACCGGCCATGAGTGACTGAGAAACCCAATTAATTGGCATTGTGTTGTTGCTTACAAAAGGAGGAGCCACCAAAGTATTAGCCATCAAGCTACCATTTGGATAAGGGTGAGCCATTACGCCATTAGCTATTGTTGCACTACCCCATAAGTTGTTGTTTGGATGATGTCGAAATATCGGAACATTAGTCATTAAATTGCCGAATCCACCAATGAGACTGCCTCTTGAAAAAAAGAAAAAAATTCTAATTTAGTGTTAGATTGTGAAATCTTTTAGTGAAAAAAACCTAACAAATATTTTTTATTTTACTTCTAAGGGTGAACATAATGTACATAAAACAAAATTCAGTAAGTTCAATACAAAACATAAATGAGAGAATTTTGTACAAAAACACAAAACAATTAAATCCTTAAGATTCTCATCTCATAAAACCCATGTAGAAAAACTCTTCTTTGAAAACTATTAACTCATTCCCTTTCTATAAGGAAAAACCTAGACATAAAACATAAATTTTAAATCACATAAATTTTAAACATAAACCTAGAGAAAACAAAATTCAGAACATTACCCGTGATCGATAAATGGATGGGTAAAGTAATATCTTCTTCTAATCACCCCTGGTTCTAAAGCACTCCTGAAAATTCTTGGATTAGTCGGTATATAACTAACCGGAATCAGCTGTTGAGGATGATTTGTTTGAGGAAATACATCCCCTGAACCAATGGCCCATTGGCTATTCAAATTAGATCTCTCAGTGACTCCAAAAGCATAAGGGGATTGAGGAAATGTGACAATATACTCTATATAAGGGCATAGTTGAACTCCATCATGTGAAAAATTGTTTGGACCAAACATATTGGAATGTCTACAAAAATTTGAGAGAGAGCATGTCAAAACACTCATAAAAGACGAAAAATTTTGCTTTGGTCAAAGTTGTAGAACATGGAGTAACCATATTCAATGTAAATCTTACAACAATGGATTAAGCTGGCGAAAAGCTTCAAACGAGCACAACTCCATCCCAATAGCCTGCAAGATAAACAAAACGAAAATGTTTAACAACACATTAATCTATACATGATTTAATGGAAAAAGCATCTCCATGAAAATGTTCTAAACATAAAAATATGATAATGGGATTAAATAGTTTTGATTTGTGGTAAGTTTGCATATTATTGCCAGTTTTGACATCCCTAAAGATAAGCATCATGTGTTTTTAAGGTCAAAAGCACTTATGTAATAACATCAATATTTCAAAATTAGATAAGTATATATGATATTTTAGGGAAAATGAAGGTGTAAATTTGTTACCAAGTCAGTGAACAATCTAAGATGAGGTTCAAGAATCTGATCCTGAACATTGGAATCATTGCTTGGAAGGCCTCTTGCATACAACCATCGACCTTGTTCTACGTTCCTACAATTTGGACATTGCATATTGTTCTTTGCATTGAAAGCAGAACCAATACAATCTGTACAAACATTTCAACAAAAACCTTATTAGATGTATTTATAAACCAACTATAGCACCAAAAGACAAAAAAAAAAAAAAAAAAAAAAAAAAAAAAAAAAAATTAAAACGATTAAGCTTTTGATACCGGCTCACATGAACTCATGATCTATGATATAATGAGAAACAAAATACAATTAAATTTTGTTGCAAGCTATCTCGCACTAATTCACTAAAATAATTTCATATATTTTATGATAATTTTAGTCGATTTAAATATATAAACAAACACGTATATTATTTATGTCTGAACATTCAAGATTGTAATAAAGTTAAACAAAAGTTTGAGTTAATATGATACATCTAACAATGTGGAGAGAAAGAGATCAATATAGTCAATAAAAAATTCCATTGTATTCGGGAAAAATAGTAATCTGGCCCAAATATAATGAAATATCACATCATAGATCAAAATAGTATAACAACAATTCTCTCAAAGCATTAACTAGACAATATGTTTCACAACAAAAATCTACAAAACACAAACAACAAATATACATGATTTGTGAAATTGTGGACCATAGTTTTGCAAACGAAGGAGGTAGTTCAAAATTATTCAAATAAAAACACAAAAATAAAATAAAAATTACCGAGATGAAATTGGTGTTCACATCGAAGTTTAACAAGGGTTCGATCATCATCCTTATTAACCAGCGGCTCAAAACAAATCAAACATTCTGAAACAATCTCATCATCAACATGTTTAACATTGAGATCATAAGAAACTTGTTTGCTTTGATTAACATTACTCCCTAAACCCATAACCATAATGTAATCTTATCAAAACAAATCACAAATCCCAGCAAACAAATGCAAAACAACAAAAATGTCAAAACCAAATCTTAGTTTTTGATTTTGATTAAATCTCAATTCTAGAATCCTCCAAACAAAGAAAAAGAAATCAATCTCCTCTCTGAGAAAATCAAAACTAATGTCCGAAATTCCACAATTGACCGGTCAAATTTATATAGATTTCTAATTTGTCTTTTAATGTTGCTTTTGAGGTAAGTTAATTAATTTGAGTTGAAAAACCAAGTAAGTTATTAATTTCTTCTGTTTTGATTCTCCCATAAACAAGCAAGTTATTTAATCTCAATAGCTATCAACTATTTAAAATATTTCACTATCAATGTATTGTATTTAAAAATGCAAGATATTAATAAATAACAGATATTTAAATTATTTCGCGCTAAATATATGTAACGGCTATTACACGTTGAATATATCTTACGAAATATGTAACGGTTATCTACAAATAACGAATATTTAAAAGTTTATCTACAAATATCTTATGGTTATCTACAAATATCTAATGCATCAATTATATTTAACAATATATCAAGTAAATTCTATTATGGTATATTAGTTATAGATTTCAATATACAAGTTTTGAAAAGTTTAAATATTTTACCAAAAAATAGTTCACATCCAATTTTGAATAAAACATCTCAAGAGGACCCATCATGATTTTCCAAATATGGAACTCAAAAAACTAAAAATTAGTATTACCCTTTATAATTTTAGGAAAATTCTAAAAACAAAAATCTTAAAAATTTTAAAAGTACTACAAGCTTTAGATTTTGTTTTTTTTTTTCATCATGGCGCAGTAACCATTTTACCTCTTAATAGAGAATAGACACTAGGTTTCAAGCTTACATAAACATCTTGACAAGCATTGCCACTCACTTTTGGAAAGGTTTTGCAAAGTCTCAAGAATACTAATCGATACTAGTTCAGTTGATTTATTGTTCCTAAAACTCTTGGACACATGTGGATTGATATATCTACAATACATGCATCTGTAATTAGATTTACAGGAGTGAGCAAAAGAAGGGAAAAAAACGATAGGTAAACAATAGTTCAAAACAATAACAATTCAGATTTGTAAGATGTAATATCTTTAGAAACTTCCCTACGTTGGGCTTCGAAGTCAGTGGTTTAACCCTCGATGATGTCCTTTAACAACACCAGATTAGCTTATGATTGGAGAAATCTCATGTCTCGCCTTGATGTAAGCTCTCGCTTGCATCAGAACCTCTCTTCACATTATTAATAGCATTCTCAAAATCAAAATCTTGATACGCAATGGGCTGCATGTTGGCAGTTTGCTCTCCGCGAGCCTCTCTTTGAGTCGGGTGTTAGCTTGCAGAAGGCTGGTGGCTGCAGCTATTTCTTACCGAAGCTTCTCAACTCTGTCCTCCTTGGAAACCTAGTGCGCTGTTTCCTCAGTGAAAGAGAGTTTTCAAATGTGCCTTCACCTTTTCAATATGGAAGAGGGCTTCCCTGAGCTGGCTATGAGGCAGGTTGCTATGAGCAGAAAAATTTGTGAGCCACAGCTTATCAGTTATAACTCATTAGTAACCAAATGAATTATGCATCGACACATTAAAAAGACATTTGCTATGTTAAAGTTAATACATGTCTTACTCGACCGACAACACTGAGGTCTTTCTCCATGCCCTCCTCCGAAAATTGCTCGAGGTTTAGCGCTCTAACATCATCATGTCATAGTGACTCATTAGCATGGCAGTTGCCTTAACATCTCTCTATCTTTCTGAAGTAAAAAAAAAGATGGTTTTGAGGTGTCGTTTTAGGTATGGCAGAGACTGAAGCCAACAAGGATGGCCTTGCAGCCTCCTTATGATTGTTGGCTCGGGCAGGCTGCCATGCGCCTTCTTGTCAGCTCGGTAACTTACAAAGGTATTTTCGTCCAGATTATTAAAGGCATCTTCATCCATGGTTTCTAATGGATATCTCAAATAATATTAAAATAAATTATCATGGGTTTTTCACTATTTGAGAAACTTACAATATTTTATTAATATTTTTATTTTACTATTATGTTAAGTATCCATGGAGCAATTATGGATGGAGATGCTCTATGTGTTTGTCAGAATAACGTTCGAGAAGATATATATATATCTTACCATGGGAAAAATGCAAAAAAAAAACCTAAAGAATTTTTATTTCACGCATTAAAGTGTTATAATTAATACACAATATTTTAATTAAATGCAAATTGAACCCTGACTTCAAACTCGAGACTTGAATTTCTTTCGGATTTGATGGCTTTCGACCTCTCTGAAATATTTGTTAATGTTCTACAAAACTTTTATCGAATTTAGTATTTTTCATCTAGTTGTTTGTGCTTCTTTGTTGTTGTTTTAGCCGATAAAAGTACAAACAACTAGAGGATAGATACTCAAGTTTGTTGGATTTTTATGCATAAAATAAAGATTCCTTGAGGTTTTTTTTTACATTTCTCCCATCTTACCATTAACATGTCCCAAGAGTTTTTGATTGCAAAGAGTTAACATATTGGTCCCATCTTGGAAGTTGATCTCGCCCTTGGTATGATAAGTAGCTTATCAACCCTCCGGAAAGAACAACTTCCAACAAGTTTGCATTTACTACCAGAATAAGAATAAAGGATTATGCAAAAGAAAATAAAATTTTCAAAAGAAAAAATATATACCAGACTTTTTGGATCAAGTTTCAAAGGTAAACTCATACTAAATTAATAACGATTCAACGAATAACGATTCAAAAGTGCTTAGTACAAGTGTTTATCACCAATGTTTTTAAACACGATCCGGGTAGAACTCAAACTAAATTACACATGCACGCACGTGCTAAGCCGAATCAAGCTTAGGCTTGGGTTTGGGTAGATGGCCTCCAAGCCCAAAAGCCTATATTTCTGTTTTATTTGTGTAAATGATCACTAGATCACTATATAGATTAAACTTTGTCAAGAAGCAAAATTACTCCCTTCTGTCGGATTCGGACATGGTGTCATACATCTGTGTAACTGATTACTATATAGACTGAAACTAGTGATCACTTATTTTTTTATTGTCTTTATTCCTTTACTGTCTGGTCCAACATATGTGGATTGTTATTGGGTAACGGATTAACTCTGGACTATGAAATCAAAACCTCTTCTTTCTTCTTCCTTTTGAGACTTTTTTCAAATTTCTCTTTTGACTTTCGAAGAAAAACAATGGTGACCAAATCGTCTCGAACCACTAAGTCAAGTGGCCCTGTGCTTCGTTCCCAATCTCCGTCAGGTCAGTTTTGCGGTGCTTACTCCAAAGTCGTTCCGTCGTCTTCTTCCTCAGCGTTTGTGTTAGGATATCAATCCAAGTCCCACATCGGAAGTTTAGACAAATATTGTTTCGTATATAAGTAAAGTCCAACTCTGATTATTATGAGACTTTTTGGGAAGGAGCCCAAAACCAAATCCGTGCGGACTTTGCCACTTGGGCCCAAAGCGGACAATATCATACTAATAAGAGAGTTGGACATGGGCTTGAAAAGCCTACAATTGGTATCAGAGCCAGGTTGAGAAAAGGTGGACCTGGAGAATTAGGTATGGGCTACAAGTTCGTTGTGGGAGGAAAGTCCTCAAGGTGACCTCACGATTAAGGGGTGTTGGTATCTTGTGTCGAAAGTCTTTCTGGTAATGCAGAAAGTCAGGCGGCGGGTTTTGTTGGTGATTACAGCGGTACAAGATGGGTGCCAAGTATCGTTGTAGGTGGGAAGCCAAAAATTTGTGTGGTTCTTGGTTTGAGGGGAGGATTGTTAGGATATCAATCCAGGTCCTACATTGGAAGTTTAGACAAAGATTGTCTGATATATAAGTAAAATCCAACTCTGATTAGTATGAGGCTTTTTGGGAAGGAGTCCTAAACCAAATCCGTGCGGGCTTTGCCACTTGGACCCAAAACGAACAATATCATATTAATAAGAGAGTTGGACATGGGCTTGAAAAGTCCACAGTTTACTTCGTCTACGAGCTCGAGCTTTTTGTCGCCGTCTTCGGCTTTCTTCAGCAGCCATCGTCACCACCACGACAATCACAGTCATCACCGATCTGCGTCGCCGACTCGTGTGAATCTATACACGGCGCAGCTGATGGCACCATACTGCGAATCACTTGCTATTCTCGCTCGGCAGATCGACAAACTGGTTTTATCAAGATTCTCCTCGGTACCACAATCTTCTCCAGTGTTGGTTATCAAGATTATTTCTGCTCTATTTTTTATTTTCGGCTATTTGTGTTTTTGCTTTGTTATCTAAGTTTTGAAACTTCTGCTTCTCTTCTTCAAACTCTTATGTACTTTTTTTTTTTTGCAATGAGTTTCACATTCCAAATTAAAAAAAAAAAAAATACTCTCTTCAATTTTGTGATTAATTTTGTGGTTAATTTCATAACTATACAATAGTTAAATCTCCATTATTATCAAAAACATTTTTGGTTCTTCAACGAGACAAAAAAAATGTGTGATTTCTCGAATGAATATAATGAAAAATTCCTTCTTCTTCCTGTTTTTGTATTTTTTTTGGGAAAATGCGTATTTCAACCTTAACAAATCGCAATGTGCCAGATTGTGATCTTGAGTAATGCGAGACAGAAGAACTGTGTAATTGTATCCTAAGATTCAAAACACCATAAGACCGTTATATACCTGGCGTTTTCAGAATTAAGGGAAAAGAATTTCCTCTCGATTCTACACATCCATTTTTCCCAAATATTGTTTGTAGTATTGTTGTAATGCTTTATTAAGTTCTATAATAATTTATTTTGCAAATTATTCGGTTTGAACTATTGTAGAATTTGGGTTCCTATAATCTTAATTCTAAAATTTCCATTTATGCTTATTGCACTAACGAAGCTTATTTTTTTATGAAGTGTGTTTGTTACAAGAATAAGAATATGTGATTGTTCTTTGGTCTGCGATTGCTACTCCAATCGATTTTGGATCTATTACCTTTTTTTTTGTCATCTTTAGGCTAATATTAATTAGAAGTCAACTACAAACATACAACAAACTGAGCCTATACAGAAGATTTAGGAGAAAACTAACTCGGCAGACAACAAAAAGTCCCCGGAGCCAAAAGGAAATCAGAAACCTAAGCAAAGACAAAACAAACGTGAAAAAAACCCAAGAAAAGACAAATACATATGAACTGCAACATCTAACACTCCTAGAGAACCTTTGAAAGCTAATTACCGTGGAAGGTTGTGCAAAACAAACCAACGATAACGAAGACCTCCTATAGTGAATCAAGGGTACCACACCAAGTGAGAGAATAAGGCTTCATAATCCAACAAGATTTGCTCCAAGAGAAGTACCTTAAGCAACTCTTTCAGATGCGGCTAAGTCTGCAACGACTTTGAAACGCCTCAATAGAAACCTGAAGGAAAGAGCAGACACAATCCAATCTGAAACGTATAGACAAGGAGCAAGTACGAACCACACTAGAGAAGCCAAACTCAGCAGACCAAGAAGGGCAACAGATCGAAACCGGCGCGACTCCAAAGATAACTCAGACAAAAAGCGAAGATGATGCAGGGTCAATTGAAGAGGCAAAACACAGGCTCACCGATGCAATTGCCAACAGAGGAAACGATTTCAGACGAAGGTAAAAGCCAGCAATTAAACCACACAAACCAATAAGGAACTACACATGGCACACCTAACTGAGGGAGACTAGAGCAACGATGAGCAAAGCAGAACAAAGAGAAACAGTAGAAGCCAAAACAGATCCTCTGGAAGAGGTAAAAATCTAGCAACCAGCATCAGCCAACGACAGAACCGTCGCCTCACAATAGCTTCCGAATCCACAAATCCATCTCCTTAACTTCACCATCCATGGAGACGGAGCAAAGAAAAATTAAAAGAGAGACTAAACATCACCTGTTGCAGTCGGATTTCTATGGCAAGCATCCACTGTGGTCAGATTTATCGGATTTGATGACTACTCACCCGGATCTGAGAAGACAAACGACGAAGAAGAAACCCTAACAGAAAAGTCACCCACAAAAGACAAAGCTTGGCTCACCACAAACCTAAGAACGAAAGAAAGACATATAATACAGACTCCTCCCACAGATTCGGCGACGAGCCTTCACCGGAAAGGAGGAAATCAGATTTGGAAATTTTTTTTTTTCTCTCGCTCTCGTTTTTTGACAACTCTCATAAACCATCTTGGATCTATTACCTAAAGGTATGATGAAATTGTTTTTGATCAAATTAATATTGATTTTTTTCGAACTTTTTTATATCTATTGCGCTACGGAATTTGTTGATTTCTCAACAAAATTTCAAAAAGATTCAATTTATTTTATTCTTTGATTTGTGATTTAATGTGATTAAATTGCTGATATTTTTGATGCAACTTTTTGGATGTGGTTGAAATTGCTGAGTTTTTCTAGATCCATTTCAATCTGGAAAATATGATTTGTGTCATCTTTCTGCAATTGAATCCTATAAAAATTGCTAATGTGTTTTAAATTTAATTGTTCTGAAAATTGTTATATTAAATTGTTGAATTTTATTTTGGATACAGTTTAAAATAGGGAAAAATTAATTAATCTGGTTTTGTGATTTAATTTGTTCAACCTCAAATGAACGGAACTAAATATGCAATATGGTAGGGTCATTAAACCTCGAGACAACAAAAGATTTTCTAACGCTCAAGTCAACATATTACATGAATGGTCAAAGAACATAACACATAATGGTGAAGGAAGATTACTTTTTTTTCTTTCTACTCTTTTTTTTTTTTTTTTTTTTTTTTTTNTTTTTTTTTTTTTTTTGTCATATGAGAATTCATTGAACTAATTAACAAGGTACAAAGCCAAATAACAAGGCAAAAGCCGGCAGGAACATATCCTCCAGAGCCAGGGTAAAACAAAACCAAGAAAAAACAAACAAAAACCACAAAAGGATCTATAAATCAATTGCAAAGAGATAATCTTCTTCAATTCGCCGAGAACTCCAAAATCAGAAGGTTAAGAGACATCGCCAGAGACAACACCTGATAAAATTCTGAAGAAATTGTCTCGCTTGGTGATTAAAGGACTTCGAAAATGAAAGATTTGAGCCTCCTTAGAGCGGCAAGACGGCAACCTTCAGAAGGAAGACTGAAGACACCGTCGGAGAATGCATGTGCCGGCGATGTCGACTACGCGACGGAATCCGGAAGAAGGAGCCAAGAGCAAGCCAGATCTCGCCGGATCTGAAAGCTGATTCCATTGGAGGAAACCTAAAGAATAGGTCGCCCAACACCGAGATTCACCAACCAAGAGAAGATAGGATGGCTAAGGCCGAGACGGTGAGGGCCGAGGAGAACTCCGGTGAGCGAAAGAGGAAAAAACACCTGCAAGAGATAAAAGATCCAGAAGGAGACGAACAGAAACGAGAAAAACTAAAAAAAAAGGAGACAAAGCCCGACCGACGCCGTGGCTGTGGAAGCCCACGCTCGCCGGCCGGAGACAAAAACCAGAGACGGAGATCTACTTTTAGAGAGAGGGGAGAGCTTTTCTAGATCTACTTTTTCGGAGGCCGAGAGGTTTATTTTTTTCTTTCTACTCTATATATGCTCAAGCCATATCTTAAAAATGTCCAATATCTTTAAAATGTAAGTTTACTTAAGGATTAGTATAGTCTTTTAGCCAACTCAAAAGTGTCCAATATCTTAAAAATGCCAATATATGATATAAATTCATAGAAAAATGTCTATATATGTAAATAACCCTTTCATAAATCAGATTTCCGATAAGGTTAGGATTCGGATTAAATCATAAAATTCTCAATAGGAATAGCCGGAATAGGAATAGATGAAGAAAGGAAATTAAAGTTGCGGGTCGGGCTTGGTTTTGGACCCGATTTTATCCTTTGTTTCTTATTCCTCACGTGGCCTCAGGCTCATAACGACTAACGGGCCAGATTTGAGTAAAAGCCCGCAAGGTTTACTGAGACAGATATACGTCTGCCTTTAAATTTGACAGTACAAATAAATATATGCCAAGTACAAAAAAATTGCTACCACGCTAGAAAAATTTATGAAAATAATCTACAATAAAAATAAGTATGTGAAAAGTAAATATGTAATGCAAATAAATTTGCAGAAAAAGTCTGACATCTTAAGAACATGCCATTACTACAGTGGCATATTTGTTTTAAGAAGATTTTCTGAGTCTCAAAATCTTCGATTTTTGCCTAAAAATATATCTGATTTTTGCCTAAAAATATATCGATTTAGCAGTCGCTAGTGACAACGACCGAACGTTATTCGTTTGGCAGTCATTACGTCTAGCGATCAAATCCAGCGACTAAATGTTGTTCGTTTGGCAATTGCTGGTAATAGCGACCAAATCTAGAGATAATTTTTTGTTTTTAATCGTGGTATAAATCGTTAAAAAATTAGAGAACAAAAATTTTAGTCGTTGTCGCTATTTTTTATCGCTAGATTTAGTTAATGATCGCAGCGACTACTAAACGAACATCATTTAGTTGTTGTCACTGGTCGCTAGTCGCCAACAACTGCCAAACAAACATAACCATGAATCGTTGATCACTATCGCTAACGACAACCAAACGAATATGACTCATGGCTGAAATCAAAATAATGACATTTCTAGTAATTATGTTTATCATGTTAGCCATTCCACAATATATTTTAGACATAAACATTTTAGTAATTTAAAAATATGTCAACTATTCTACCCCATATTTTATATTTTTTACTCTCTGTTCGTTACGTTTTCATAATTTCAAAAACAATGTCGAATAAAGATGAACCCCAAATGACAGCTTTTTATAGTCTGGCTTCATTACCATTTTATGTATCAAAACAGACAGCTAATTACTTGACACAAAACCTTGAGAGGTCCTATTTTTTTCTCCCTACTTAAAACCCATCTTTAATTAATTAGTTATGAACCATCTATATCGTCTTCTTCATATTTTCTCATATATAAATATAAAAGCTGGAACAGCCAAATTAAGATGATTTTAATGAGTGTGCCCATCAGCCATGTGTCAGGTTTTAATGGTCGGTTTCATTATTCTTTCAATGTATATCCTATATTCCTGAAATTAAGCTAGAACTTAATTATTTATCTACTTTCTTAAAAGATGATCAAGTAGTCATGTTAAGTCAAGAGAGTCAAAATGGTAAAGAAATGAGTGCGAAATCGTTGACTTTTCTTAAACCTAGTTTATTGTATTTAATATCATATTATGTTTCTAAAACAGTTAAAAACACGCCTCTATCGAATCTCGATACACATTCATGTGAATGGGAATCTAAACATGTAGTATAAAACAGTTAAACTATTTTATTACCAACATAAACATTAATAAGTGTTGCTGCTAAAAATGAATACATTCTTGATGGACAGAGCAGAGAGTCAGGGAGCATTACTAGTGGCGAAGAAACGAACTTAACGGTGTGTTTTAATATAGAAAAATAATTGTACATTCTATTATTATACTTTAAAAATCCAATGAACAACTGATTTATCGCCGGGTATAGTTTTTTAGAAATGTATTTTTTTTTAAGTACTTTTTATATGATAACCGTTGGGTATATTTCTTTGTGTGATATATAAAATCATTTTGATATTAACACATAAATTCTAATTTGATTTGTCTATTAACAACCCGGTGAAATACTGATTCGTCGTTGGAAATAGTTTTTTTTTTTTAATTAGAATGTTTAAGACCGAATTAAGTCTAAAGTATGATACCATTTCGACTAGCAAAAATTACATAATTGGTAATTCTATGCTTGAGAGATTTCGATCTCCGGTCTAGACCAATAAATCGAATCTTCTTCAAGTAGAACCATTCTACCACCACCACTTTGCTAGCCGGGTATATATTTTTAAATATTTTCTGACATATATGATGACCGTTGGATATATATATAATTGCGTGATATAGAAACTCGGTTTTGTGACGTTTATTTGGTGGAGACGGCAAGTACATAAGATAAATCCCTTTTTAAATTGTCTTACTAGCATTTGGTAGTCTCACGCCTAAACTTAGACGTACATACACATATTAGAAGGAAAAAAGAGAGAAGCGAACAACAAAGTTACTCAATAAAGACGATCACGTCTTCCCATATAAGCAAATTAACACAGCAATACACGAAATATACGTATATATATATATATATGTAACTTAGAATACATGTGATGGATGCACACCGGACCTATTACAATATATAACCTTGATCATCAACAACATTTAAGCTCATACACATTGCCATTACCGACCTTAACACATTGCCATTACCGGCCTGTAACACATAATCATCACATGTTGCCATTACCGGCATTACACATGCATCATTTGTTAGACTCATCAACTGTTATTGGATTGCACGGTCTTACATGCACTAATGTCCAAACAAGCAAAAGGACTGATCAGGCCCCTAACACATCATCATGGTATAACATCATTAACGCCAGATCACATAATATCTTTAACATCACCACCTAACTTAACACCTCATTATCATCATGTACCATTCTTTGACCTATCCTAGCCATGCATCATCACGTAGCATCAATCATCATGCATCACACATCAAGCAATATGCATCATACATCATCACATTTCCACTCCTAGACTAAGCACACTTCGTATAAGGTCGCAGAAATTCAATGCTGGAGATTCACATGTCACATATAACATACTCATCTTAGCTACTTGATGACGAAAAACAACTCCACTTCTCTTTTCTTCGTTACAGAAGCCATCCTATTATAAAACTTCTAATTTAGTAGCTGTGAAGTTGACTTTGCTAGCTAAATTGGATAGAGTGCCCCCCTTTGATTTATGAGATTACCAGTTCAATTCACGACTCTTTCTTCTTAATATATTTTAAAATATTTATTTAATCGATTAATAATATATTATTCTCTTGACAACTGTTGACAAATATATGTTTTTCTTTGACAGTTCATTTTAATGCAATTCATTTTCTAAATATATATTATATTATGATTTTTGGCTGAGAGTGTTCCGTATAACCTTCTTATTTTAAATGTAACTTGGAATGCATATAAGTTTTAGTCATATTTCTTTAATTTATAAACAAAATATTTTTTATGAGACTGGCATTAGTTTCTAATTTTCTATATTCTTCCAAAAGATTGAAACAAAAAAAAAAACAGTAAAATTATATAATTTTGTAAAACAATTTTTTTGTAAATTTCATATGAAAAAATGAAATACGAGAGTAATTCTATTTTGTATTGAAGTTTCATGAATAAAAAATTGGTTCCGAATAAAAACAGTTTTCAATAGTATTTCATATTTCTAAATAACCAAAAATAGATTAAAAAAAACACACGACGAAGTAAAGCCTTTCCACTTAACTAACATGAATGTAGTCCTCATTTATAATAAGTTAATAACCATTGGGAGTTCATACAATGCACTAGCAATTGCATATCAGATATCGAGAAGAAGACAAAAGATAGGCTAGACAGAAAGCTAATGAATGAGATCTATAAAAGAATAAAACAAGAAACAGTATCTCTTTTATAGCAATATCTTCTTTAATGTTAGAGAAAATACTGAAATCAGAAACAGCTGGAGCCAATGTATATAAGTTGTTTGCAACACCCCACTTGGGTTCTTTCCTATTATTCAAAAATAGTCCATTTCTTGTTAAATAATTTCAAATCTTTTGGTCACTACGTACATATGGAGAAAAATACAATTTTCTCAAGATGAAGTCATGAAACAAACAAAATACAAAACTACGTTTCGTATATTTATTTTATGCGGTTCCTAAATAAAAATCTATACTTTGGATTTTGCTAGCCTAATGGTGACAAACTGACAATATCGTAGTCGCATTCTAATCTCTGTCACTTGGAATTGGTTGTCTTTTTTTATGTGATTTAATGTGTATTATCCAATTTTTATTTTGAAATTCAATCATATCATCTATATCGTATGTAAATTTTGTTTCTATCAATATTGGCTCTATTGTTGGTTGAGGTTCAAAATTTTAATATATTTTAAACATTAATATTTCCAAAATAAATTAAAAAACTTGCAAGGTAATACAAAACGATTTGAAAAAGAAAAAAAAATTCTTGATGTTTTGAATCTGAAGAGCTTTATAAACTTTCTATATATGTCTATTTCATATATAAATATATACATATATACATATAAATGTTGTTAACTTGAGTAGTTGTGAAAAACTCTCTACTCCAAACATATATTGATTTTTAATATTTTTTGTGCTCTGTATATTTTGGTTATTACGAATATATTAGAAGAATATAAGCAATTACGCTAGCCTAGTGTTTCATCTTGATCTCTACCATTTATGCATTTCGAGCTAATATGAGCATATATTTTTCAGTTTGATCGAAAACGTTGCCTCGTGGGGTTTAAAGGTCTGCAAATGTGTATCGTCATGTAATGAATAAAATTTATAAGTTTCCAAATATGTCTGCGAATGCGCAAATATTCATGTTGTAGTTTAAAGGTCAAATAATAAAAATTGGTTGGTTGTTGATTCAAATTCTAATAGCATGCAAGTAATGTAAACACAATTTTAAAAATTAGGTTGTAGTTTTCATATGGATTATGGGTTTAGTAGATTAGGGTGGTTTAATGATTAGGTTGAAATGTGTTCAATGCTAGATTTGAACTTGTTTCAAATGAGCATTTCATACTTAACTAATTAATGGAAACTGATGATTAATATTCCCTCTGTTACTTTAAGTGATATTTTAAGAGATTTTTTTTGTTTCAAATTAAGTGATGTTTTCTAGTTTCTATGCAAATTTTAAATGTATTTAACTTTTTGATCAATTAAATAATGCTGTATATTTTTGTTATTGGTTGAATTTGTTGTAGTTAATGATATTTTTATGAAAAAAGACAAATAAAATAAAAATTTTGTGATTTCTTAATAGGTATGCAAAAACTTTAAACATCACTTAAAATAAAACAGAGGGAGTAGTATAATTTGTTGATGTTACGGAGTTGTGTTTAATGTTTCTTAATCTCCTAACTGCAAATCGAAGTTTAGTTTAATTATATGAATAGTGAACGATTAGTTTCTTGGAAACGAACTAGTCTATTAAATGTTATTCATTTCATAAAATTGAGCTTGATTGTGAGTCTTTGCATCATAAACGTTAGACGATTGGTAATCACGTTTAATTGCTTACTTATTACTATCTCTGTTTCACTATAAGTGATGTTTTTGGAGTTTTTTTTTGTTTCAAATTAAGTGATGTTTTGTAATTTCTATGCAAATTTAAATGTATTTGACTTTTTTGACCAATGAAATAATGCTGTATATTTTTTCATTGGTTGAATTTGTTATAATTAATGATATTTTTAACAAAAATAGATAAATTAAATGAAAAATTTGTGTTTTCTTAATAGGTGTGCAAAAACCTTAAACATCATATATAATGAAACAGAGGGAGTATTTGGTAATTTCGTTTAATTGCTTACTTCTTAATTAACTTTCCTTTGCTTATCTTAGTACTTGTTGCTTTTGTTTTGCCTTCGATCTCTAGTTTAGTCCCTTGCTAGTTTATCGTTTTTTTATTTTTTGGCTAAGACAAGCTAGTTTATCTTTGATTACTTGTTTTTGTTTACTTGCTTATGAACTAAAAAAACCCAAAAACATCTATCATCTTAGTTTAGAGAGTATTTTGCATACTAAGAGCTATCCAATCCTTGTAAATTCGACCCTTCGTATAACTTTGATTGCATTGCTTTGCACTTGGGGTATTTATTAAGGTTTTAAAAATTTGCATTCACCATCGATCGAGCAAACAATGATCTCTTGTGACTATATAAGGAAAATAAAGAGAGAATTGGTCTTGAAGTATCGTCTCTAATCGTAATTATAAAATAAAGAGATAACTCTCGCTCCATGAGATAAGCAGAAAATGTGTATGGTTTAAATGAATAAAGTAACATATTCAATTAAACAATGAAATACACACCGATATAGAACCAACTATCTTATATAAGATAACTTTGCATGCGTTGTCGAGATGAAATAAAAATATAATAAAAGCGATATATGCAAACATATTCTTCTGATGTTTTTCTTATACATTAAAGAATTTGAGGAAAACAAATATATCGAAGTGAAATATATCCGGTCGTGTAACAATGTTGCATATCTCTTCAAAAAGCCACTATCTACTCGATGTTCATAAATACATGTAAAACTATAAATAGTAGAAAAACAAACAATTTGATTGAGAAAAAGAAAGGAAGAGGAAGAAGAAAGAAAAAAATCGAAGAAATTTTTTTATTTTTTTGTTAGATATATACATATAAAAATTAATTAATATTTTTTATTAGAGAAAATTATGATTATATATATATATATATATATATTAAACAAAATTAGTATATTATCAATAGCAAAACAAGAAGAAGTGAAGCATGTGAGTCCCGTTTATATTGCTGGAAACAAATTCACATGCAAAATTCCGATGTGATCCTTCCCTACTCTTTATTATCATTTATTAGCCATTATCCATTGCTACTAATATATCCGTTCCTTTAATAACTTTCAGATATATAAAAAAATATTATTTAATATTTTTTTATGCGTGTTTAGTTAAATATTAGAAAAATATAAATTAATAATTTTAAAAGTACATTTCCTACGAAAAAATATTTGTGGTTTAAGCATATTCTAAAGACTGAAAAAATATATCTCTCTCTTTTATCTTTCTTTCACATATTAATTGTTTACCGCTTTTACAGTTACCAATCACAAAAGCTATATGGAAAGCGATACCAAAAACTTTACTCTCAGTTTTTTTGTATAGCTTTATCTTACAGCTTTCTCTTACAGCTTTCTCTTACAGCTCATTCTTACAGTTTTGCACTATTCCGTAACAACTTACCACTCCCGCTACTCGCTAAAAAATATGTATCGCTTTAGGTTACCAATCGGACCCATTGTTAAATTTTCTACATCTATGGTTTTGAAAGGTAAATTCAAATTAACCGATTTCATCTTTATCCTTTTAAGATTTTTTTTAATAATTAAACTCGAATTAATTGTTTATATATACAATTGATAGTTGGACACGTTTTAATTTCTCATATTTTCTCAAATGATTAGTTATCAAGCAATAGAGAACTTTCTTCATCTTTTATATATATTATTATCTGATTCGACTAATTTCAAACGTATTTTGATTTGTCAGGCAAAATAGTTTTACGAAAGTCAAGTACGCAGGATATATACTCTACATGCATTGGACGGGTTAAGTATAATCTTATAGTTTCGAAAAGGGATTTTGTGGGTTAGTCCTAGACAGTCTCTCAAACAAGATAGTGGATTGATGAACAAATACGATTCTGTAATTAAATAGATATGAAAAATAGGTCTTGGTTTTAAATATAGATGTCTACTGGATTTCTTATTTTATTATGTGAAAAAAATTAAGAAGCGACAACCCGACCTGTAAAACCTGCTATATACTGTAATAAGCAGGTTTCACTGTGTAGATCAAATCAGACATGATGTTATACCCCAGACACCTGTTGTGATAAGCAAGTTTCACCGTGAATTTGCATAGATCAAGTAAGACATGATGTTATATGGATCAATGCATGTATTTCATTATGATTTATGAACAAAGACAAGCAGCTAGGGAATTTTCGTGTTAATCGAAAGACTCGTCTCTTTACAATATATATACACCCCACGCTTAACCTAACTACCCCAATCGAGAATATACACAAACATTACAATAGGAAAGATACGATCACCCATTTAAGATATGCAATCCCCAAATATATTCGCTAACACCCCCTCCTAAAGTTGGAGCATACGGATTGTAAATGCCCAACTTGGATAGAAAATACTCAAACTCACGTTTCCCAAGAGCCTTAGTGAATATATCCGCCGGTTGCTCACTTGAATGAATCTTCAATGTCGAGATAAATCCATCTTGAACAGCATCACGAACCCCATGACAATCAATCTCGACATGCTTCGTGCGTTCATGAAAAACTAGGTTGGCCGCAATGTGTAATGCAGCTTGACTATCACAATAGAGACTTATTGGTTCAGCCTGACAAACACCCAAGTCGGCCAATAAGCCCTTAATCCATGTCAATTCACAAACCGTCAGTGCCATGCATCGATACTCTGCTTCCGCCGAGGAACGAGACACCACATCTTGCTTTTTCGTCTTCCATGAGATCGGAGAAGTACCCAAAGTAACCAACCATCCGCTGACCGATCTCCTAGTTAATGGACAACTTGCCCAATCCGATCTCCTAGTTAATGGACAACTTGCCCAATCCGAATCACAATAGCCATGAAGACGGAGATCACAATCAGACCGCAGATAAATTCCCTGTCCAGGAGAGCCTTTAAGATACTTTACTACACGCAGTGCAGCTTCCCAATGGTCCTCACGAGGCTTTTGCATAAATTGTGACAAAATATGCACTGCATATGTCAAGTCCGGTCTACTGGCCAGCAAATATATCAACCTTCCCACCAATCTCCGATATTTCCCAGGTTCGTCTATGAATTCACTTGTCGATAGAGCCAAACCATGTTGTTGCACAATAGGAAAGCTTACTGGTTTAGCACCAAGTAAACCAACTTCGGCAATTATATCCAGACTATACTTTCGCTGACACAGAAATATCCCTTCCTTTCGTCGAGCTACTTCAATACCTAAGAAGTATTTTAGACCACCAAGATCTTTCATGTGGAAACACTCTCCCAAATACTTCTTGAACCGATCAATCTCTCTAGGATCATTGCCTCCAATGATTAAGTCGTCCACATAGACAAGGATATAGATCTCACTTGTCTTTGTGCGATAGGAAAACAGTGAATAATCACTATAAGATTCAACAAATCCATAATCTGTCAAGGCCGTTCGGAGTTTGGAGAACCAACATCTTGGTGCTTGTCGCAACCCATAGAGCGACTTCTTCAGACGACACACAAGGTTTGGATTGTCTGGCCGAAACCCAGGAGGGGGTTTCATGTACACTTCCTCATCTAAGTCTCCGTGCAAGAAAGCGTTATGCACGTCCATCTGATGTAAACCCCAATTTTTTGCTGCAGCAACACTTAGAAACAAACGGACCGTAGACATTTTGACTACCGGAGCGAATGTTTCATGAAAATCAATCCCTTCGATCTGCTTATTTCCAAGTGCAACGAGTCTCGCTTTGTACCTTTCAATCGTCCCATCAGCACGATACTTAATTGTGAATACCCACATGCTTCCAATGGCTCTTTTCCCTAATGGTAACTCTGCCAAGTCCCACGTTTTATTCCGATCCAGAGCATCAACTTCCTTTTTCATAGCATCTCTCCACACCTGTAGTACAAATGCTTCACGGAACGAGGAAGGTGTCGTTGCAGAAGTAACAGCAGCCAAGAAAACACAATGCTCTTCAGAAAACTTATCACAACTCAGGTAAGCCATGATTGGGTAAGCACATTCAGCCTTGTTATCTCCAATCCCCAAAATTTCAGCTTCGTTATTGTCTTGATGACCAACCGTGTGAAGTACATAGTCTTTCAACCTCTCGGGTAGTTTCTTTTCTCTCAAACCTCGACCCAAAATAATCTCTTCTCAATCGTAGAATTTTGTGCATTTTCTGCAATTTCAGTATCTGAAGTGTTGAGTGCTGCATTCTCTGTGCCAACAGCATCAAGCGGAGCCCTCACTGCTTTGACTCCAACTTCAACATCTCTACCAGCAACTGTATTTTGTTCACCAGTCTTCTCAGAAATCCTAGCTACCTCCGCAATGAGATCTGGCTCAAATTCGTCATCACTTTCCAAGGACAATAACCAATTCATGTCCGAAGGAATAGTGATTTCACCCGTCTCTGCTTTCATTGGAAACGTGTTTTCGACAAAAATAACATCTCTGGACACAGAGTTCTTCCAACTCCAAATCAAAAAGAGTCCATCCCTTTTTCCCAAAAGGATAGCCAAGAAACAGACATTTTTGACTTCTCGATTCAAATTTATCTCCCCTGCGCTTTTGATTATGAGCAAATGCTAAACAACCAAAGACTCGCAGCTCATCGTACTTGGGAGTCATCCCATAAATGATCTCATAAGGCGTCTTCCCTTTCAACACACTTGATGGTGTTCGATTAATCAAATAGGCGGCTGTTAGTATTGTTTCTCCCCAAAACTGAATCGGTAATGATGACTGAAACAAGAGTGCTCTCGCTACATTCAAAAGATGTCTATGCTTCCGCTCAACCCTTCCGTTTTGTTGCGGTGTTGCAACACACGAGGTCTGATGCACGATTCCTTGTTCAGCAAATTCAGATGCCATACACACAAATTCAGTCCCATTATCGCTGCGTATCGTCTTGATCTTCTTATCGAATTGTTGTTCAACAAGAGCCAAAAAATTACGCAAGGTTTGTCGAACTTGAGTTTTGTCATTCAACAAATATACCCAGACCGCTCGTGAGTGATCATCAACGATCGTCAAGAAATAATGTGCGTTGCAAATGCTTGCTACTCAATAAGGCCCCCACAAATCACAGTGTATCATATCAAAAATCGCAGCACTTTTATTACCACTTAAATGAAAACTTTCTCGACACTGTTTTGCTCTAAGACACGTATCACATGTGGAGAAATCCTTATGTCTACTACCAATAGAAGGAAACAAATCAAAAACAGTATTATATGGATGTCCTAGCCTTTGATGCCATACATCTTCAGCTCCATCCTTATTCATCCTCAAAGCTGTAAATTCCGTCATCCGCCGAAAGAAATAGAGACCATCTCTGAGCTCACCCGCTCCAGTCAGGTTCCTCGTTATACGGTCCTGAAGAACACATCCTTTATTAGCAATCTGCATCACACAATCTGAATCCGCAATCAACTGCGATACTGAAATCAAGTTACATCGCAACTCTGGTACGAACAAGACGTTTTTCAACTTGAATATATCATCAAACACAACCGTGCCTTTCTCTCTAGAAATCGAATGACTCCCATTAGGCAAACCAATCGAACAAGGCAGCATGTACTTTATATCAACCAGAAAACTATTATAACCAGTCATATGATTAGAGGCTCCAATATCTAAAACCCATTCCAAAGAATCGATCTTACCATTTAGACGTGGCTGTTGCTTTTGATCCTCCAAGAGTTTGATCAAAGATGACCACTGCTCATTACTTAGCCCCGTAAAACCAGATTTTTCTGCTTCTACACTTGGCTCAGTTCCGCCCGTAGCCACCACTGCATTAGCTCTTGCCACTACTCCACGTCCTCTGCCCATTCCTCTTCCTCCACCACGACCACGAGTTCGCTCTCCCCACCATTCTGGATACCCAATTACTTGGAAATATGCATCTGCCATATGACCCGTCTTCTTACACGCACTACACACAAGCCGTGACTTATCTTCAACTCCTCTGCCTCCGACCTTAGCAACAAAGGCAGCTTGTGTCGTTGTTTGTTCTCTTCCTCGAACAACAGTGCGAAGTCTTTCTACTGACTTACCCTTTGAGTATACTTGATTCATACTCGGTAAAGGATCAGTAGTAACAATCGAAGTTCTTACTCCACCATAGACCGCATCATCAAGTCCTAAGAGAAATTGATGGATTTTGTCTTCCTCTCTTTTCTTCTCCAGTTCTGCTCCAATGTTACAGTTGCATCCCTTGCACTTTCACACTGGATTTTGATCGTAATTCAATAGATCCTCCCATAGAATCTGCAATTTTCCATAATACTCGATTATGGTCATTCCTTCTTGCTTGCAATTTGCGAGCTCAGCTTTGATTTCTTGGATTCTCGGGCCATTTCCTTCCGAGAATCGGTCCTTAATTTCCTTCCACAATTCATGTGGATCTTCTTTGTTTCCCAGAGTTCTTTTCACCTTAGGTTCGATTGTATTCAAGATCCATAAAACAACCATGGAGCTTGCCGAGACCCAATCTTCAAACTCTGGTGCATCTTCATTTGGTTTTGGATACGATCCATCCACAAAACCGTATTTCTTCTTCACCCGAAGTGTTGTTCTCATCGCCTGAGCCCATTCATCGAAATTCTCTTCATTGAATTGAACTTGTGCAATCACTCCGCCTGGATTATCATTCGCAGCCAATTGATACTTTGGCGCGATTGTCATTTGTTTTTCTGTAGTCATATCCTTCGATGTTGTCCCAACGATGTCAGACATTGTTGATTAGCTCTGCTACCATGAACATGGTATCAGAGTCCGAACACACGCTGCCCCACCCAAACCGAAATTTATCTGGCCCGAAAAAGACCCGATAGATCTGACCTGAGGTCCGACATGAAATTAGTCCGGCCGATCTAACCCGAAATTAATCCTATAATGGGATATTATCGAGATTAATGGCTAGAAGAGTCATTATCTCGAGGAGGCGTGTGGAGAAAGATCTCACATCGGAAGTTGAAAAAGACATTGAGTAATATATAAAGAATATGGACCAATCCACTCATTATCAATTGGTTTTGAGTTGGAAGTCCATAAAACTTAACAATTTGCGTACCAATCTACCGTTGCGTATATCTCCTAGTGTCTAATAATGCATGTCTCGATTGGTCACACTAATTTAAAATTGTTTAGAGTCCTATCGAGAGTTGCCAAAATCACTAAACTCACCATATTCGATATATTTATTTATTTATTTCTTAAATTATTGTGTCAATAACTCAAAACTTTGTGCTCTCTAACTCTTTATTCTATCAAAACTCCAATCTAAGACCACATAACGCTTGAGCCAGTGCCGAGTCAGAAAAATAAACTTTAATCTAGGATTGTGGATCAGGTTCGTCGAATATTTTTGTGGATCAGGTTCGGGGTGGCTGAATAAGTTTTCTCTTTTTTTTTCGATAAATGTAATTTTTGCATCAGTTTATGTGGAGCTTCAACGAAGCTTATAGTAAGGTAATCTCATGATCTATACAAACACTTAATTAATGCATAATTAAACGATGTCGGTGACAGAGATGAAGGCAAAAGCTCGTGATGTTGCTGTTGCCACAAACGACATCTCGACGAAGACCTAACACCCAATGATAGTGATGTGATCAATCTGTCGTTATCCAAGTTGCAATTTTTGTCTTGAAGGCGGTCTTATCATACACTCCACATGTAGTCTTCCGATGATTGACTCCATTTTATTATTATTCCCCTGAGAAAAGACCATACACAATGGACTCATATGAAATCAGGAGGTAAGTGGATAAAAAATTATGTTTGGTCACTTATATAATATGTCATTACTCTTTGTTGATATAATGTATTCAAGTACTTCTTTGCTTTTTTCAATAAAGTGTGTATCTTCTTTGTAGATAGTTATAGTAAAATTTCTATAAATTAATATTGTTGAAACTTTAAAATTTATTAATTTATATAGATATTAATTAATCAAAATTAATATTTATTAAAGAGGTTTTGATATGCATTACCGTAAGAAAGTTTATCGTGAGATTTTAAAAGACTGAACCGGGATAATCTGATCCAAGTAAGATCAATGCTTTAGATGCCATCAGTTTTGCAATCTTGGCCTGAACTGTTAATATTTCGCAACCCTTGTCCGTTGGGAACCGTAACTCTTCGATTTAACAGTAATGTCTCGTCGTCCGCTAAATGATAGTCACTTGCATTCCTCCCGCCATGTACTCTTACTCCTGTAGCAATCTTTGGAAATTCTCGTCCCTTACTTATTATTTTTTAGAAATATTTAGGATAAGTAACATAACATTTTTAATTTATTTGACATAAAAAAAAAAGAGTTGTGTGACATATACTAACTATCTAAAAAAAGGATCATTTTAGGTACTTGTTTCTTAAAATAAACTACCTTTTTACAATACTCAAAGATCAAACGTACCAAAAAATTTTAAGGTATGCAAGAATAGGATAAGGGAAAAAACTCAAAGCTAAAAAGACTTCTAAAAAAATAATTTTATTACAAGACAAAACAATAATAAAACCAAACCAAACACAAAAACTAAACAGAAACAAGAACTACTTCAAAACCAAGATAAACTAAAAATCCCAAAGCACATTCAGGAATCAGCAAGTAAGGATGCGTTGCATACCTTATAGATACATAAATTTCTGTGACCTGATTATAAATAATTGTATGATCAGAATTCTTATATATGCATCATCATGTGATAATAAACCTTATTTATGTGTGCGTGTGTGCATGTGATCATAAATTCTTTGTTCTTGATCAGGTTTTGAAAGTGCGGGTTTAAGTTCAGCATTTTGCTTTCTTAATTCTACAGATCCCCTTTTTTTATAGAAATTATATTCAGCAAATCCTTTTTTATCACTAAAAAACCTATATATTTGTATTTTATAAAGATAATACCTGAAAATTATATATGAATGGATAAACTTAATAATATTTATGTAATGCATGTAATACGCAGTTTTTCAAATAACAATTGCGATAACACTTGGAATTTTAATTTTTGATTTATTTTAGTTTAATAGTTTTGTAAAAAAAATTGTATGTTTCGTAATAAATATTAAAAAGGAAAATTGCACTAATTAACACATTTTTTGTGCCAAATTAAGAGACTATCAGATAGAGAGAGGACATACACATTTTTCTTTGTTTTTTCGGGGTAAAAAGATATGTATACCTTTTTTATTTTGGCTGGACAAGAGAGAAGGAAAGAAAGAGAGAGAGAGAGTGAGAGATTTTTTCGTTTGTGTTTGGATTTATGAATTATAGTAGAGAGTTTAGCTTTGAAATACGCAGAGTTCATACATTAATGGAATACGTGGTTATTCCAAAAAATGATTTTTAATGTTCACATTGTACTATTACTAGATATGACATATCAGATTCGATTGGTAACCTAAAACGATATAAGTGGTAGAGAGAGCGATATAAGTGGTAGAGAGAGCGATAAACGGTTACGGAATAGTGCAAAAATGTAAGCGAGAGTGGTAAGCAAAAACTATAAAAAAAGTTATACAAAAGAAGTATAGTTTTAAATTTTGATTTATATAGTTTTGTATTATTTTAACTATTGTATCGTTTTTTGAATCGCTTTGATTATTAGTATACATCAAAACTGTACACTCCTTACCGCAATGGTAAGGGGTTACCCATGACACCCATCATAACATGTTATTGGATTTTGGAGTTTATGCTTTAGTATATATGATCTAGTTTTAAAATGCTGACATGTTATCAAATAAATGATATTATATCTGATTTATAAAAATAATTGACGATTATTGAGTAACACTATTTTCAAAATAAAATACCATACAAACAAATGACATGAGTTATTCTTTAATGGATTAATGTATAGAGAATATTCATACGTCTTTTTCAATAAATGAGATACTATACACTATCTATCTATGTTATTTGTTTGTATGATATACCAATTACTTGAATGAAAATAATTGGGCTACCATACAAACAATACCATAACATAATACTAACTAGGCCAATACCTGCGCATACGCGCGGGATTTTCTTATATATTGTTTTGGAAAAAAATTATTTTCGTACATAAACATATGAAACTATTTAAAAAAAAATTAATTTGTTGTACTAAAATAACATGCAATTGGCAGCGATAGCAGTAAGACAATCGGTGAACCATTCTTAGAAAGAAAAGACAAAAACCTTGAAATTCTTAAAACGATTTCGCGATGAACTCCAAGCACTCGTCCGTCAATCACCACCATCCTCTTCAGCTTTATCTCTTCAAGCCACGTGTACGACAACAACATCGCCTCAATCCAAGGATACCCTTAACCTTCCCATTCAAATTTAAGTAAGCAAAGTGAGGTTTTCTTTTCAACTCGATCTCCTACAAATCGTTTATGCATTGCTTTGAAAAATTTCGAGATCTCTATGATAGAATTGGACAAACCAGGAATAAATTCGGGAAAAGTTTGAAGAAGATCTTTATCAAAAAAAAAAACGTTTGAGGAAGAATCAAAGAGTTAAATATCCGAAGGCATGAAGAGTCATCAAATTATTAATTACGGTTTTGATATATAGGACACGTGTCCTCTTCTGGAGTGATGATGTGGCAAATATGCGAACGCTCGGGTTTTTCGTATATGTTGTTTTCGATAACAATAATTTTTGTACATAGACATATGAAACTTTTTGTTTGAAAACAATTTGTTGTATTGATTATTCGTAATCCTATAAACTATTAAAACATATTTTTCTAATCACAAATGCTTTGTAAATGATATTAATTAAAAGCGTAAAAATTAACGATAAATTGATTTTTATTCTAACTTTGATAATAATAAAAAAATAGAGACAAACGCCACATTATAGCTCCAATCACTGCCCATAAGTCATTTTCATCAACATAATCGAACCTGGACCAAAAAATGATTGTGGATAAAAACGAACATACCATGGCGCGTTGACGGCTCGAGCTTCTTTCTCTGATACATCTAGAAATTAGTGTAAATCAAAACATTGAAAAAAGAACAACAAAACTGAGAATTATCTAAGAGATATAAATACATGAAGAAAATATCAGTAACCAGCAAGTGACTCTTGACATGTCCAACATTCAATCCTTTCAGATTATCTTTTGAAAAACACATTCCAGTATAGGTTCAGTAAAATCATACTGGTCCAGTAAAATCATACTGGTCCAGTAAAATCATACATAATTACAATTGACTCGGAGTCGTTCTGGCCCAGAGCCGTTCTGGCTCTATCATCGGCATCACTATATAATCCTTACACCACGGTCACTAAAGATGTGACTTCTAATTATGTATGTATGCGTCTATAATTGGAAGTGTTTAGAAACTGATTTAAATGATTTGTACTGTGTTTTATAATTAGGCTTTTGGAGTTCCTAAAATAAAAAATCGATAAACCCCTAAAACATAGGAGAGAAAGTGAAGAGATTTTTGCAAGCTATTTATTATTTTAGTTTTTCATTAAAAATATGTGGACACATGTCAATTTTTGGAGTGATGAGGTGGCAAGCTATGGAGAGAGCCCCTTCGAGTTCCACGCGTTGCGCGGAATTATTATTTATATAATAAATATATAATTTGTAATATTTTGTAACAAAATATATATATATTGTGATAAGTTATTTTAAATTTAGACAGTTAGGTTTATTTTAAGATACAACAAAAAAATCGCAAAATAAAAATCGGTTGATAGATAATTAGTTTTATTATCATTAGATTATTGTTAAAATTTTTAATTAATTTAAGTTTAAAATAAAAATCGGTCGATAGATAAAAACAGTTAATTTGAGTTTTTTAATTGCTACAAAGCTTATAAAATGAGATAATCATGATTATATAGATTTATAAATAGATTTAGTATCATATTAAATCTAAATTCTGAAGTTTAAATAAATTTTAAGTAATAAAAAAAGAAATGTAAGAAAATCCATTTAATTAAAAGAGGAATGATATTGAATCATGTTTTGATGAGATTAAAAAACTAATTGAAAAACTAAATGTAAATTTTAGTGAAATAAGAGATAGTTTATTTCATGTTTTGTTAACGAATCATGAGAGGACACTTGATAGCTTCTCATAATTTGAATTAGTGAAAACTTTAAAAATTATAGTATATTTGTTGGTCTTGAAGTTTTTAATAGATAACTTATATTTTGTTTATGTTAACAAATACTAAGAGGGCATCTGATATGTTAAAAAAAAGTAGATGACACGTGGTAATTTTTTAAAGATTATGGTGAGAAAAAAACGTAAAATATTAGAAAATTCATACTAATTTGATTTTAATGATCAAATTTAAAATATAGTTTATGTAATATTAAAATTGATAAATTCGTTTGAGATTTTTTATTTTAGTAGGCCTTGTTGTTTCGGCTATTTCTCATAAATTGTGTTTAGTGAAAATTTTAAGATAAGAGAGGATGAAATATAAATTTTGATAAAATAATTGGCAGCTTCTTATGACTTGAGTTTGAGGGAATTTTAAAATATTATATTATTTTGTTTATGTTGTTAACATATACTAAGAGGACACCTAGCAGTTTCTCATGACCTGAATTTGAGAAAACTTTAAAATATTTATCCAAATAAACAATACAAATTATTTGATTTTTTTTTTAAATATCTTATATGTTATAGATTTTCAGAAACTAAATAGTAGATGACATGTGGTAATTTTTTAGAGATTATGGTGAAAAAACGTAAAATATTATAAAGTTAATACTAATTTGGTTTTAATGATCAAATTTAACATATAGTTTATGTAATGCTAAAATTGATAAAATTGGGTTGAAATTTTGTATTAGAAAATTAATACTAATTTGGTTTTAATATCAAATTTAAAATATAGTTTATGTAATACTAAAATTGGGTTGAGATTTTGTATTTTAATGGACATTGTTGTTTTTGCTATTTTTCATAAATTATGTTTTGTGAGAATTTGAAGATATTAGAGGATTAAATATAAATTTTGATAAAATAAAGGACACTTGGCAGTTTCTCATGACTTGAGTTTGAGAAAACCTTAAAATATTAGATAATTATATGTTATAGATTTTCAGAAACTAAATAGTATATGACATGTGGTTATTTTTTAGAGATTATGGTGAAAAAACGTAAAATATTATAAAGTTAATATTAATTTGGTTTTAATGATCAAATTTAACATATAGTTTATGTAATGCTAAAATTGATAAAATTGGGTTGAGATTTTGTATTAGAAAATTAATACTAATTTGGTTTTAATATCAAATTTAAAGTAGTATAGTTTATGTAATACTAAAATTGATAAAATTGGGTTGAGATTTTGTATTTTAATGGACATTGTTGTTTTTGCTATTTTTCATAAATTATGTTTTGTGAGAATTTGAAGATATTAGAGGATTAAATGTAAATTTTGATAAAATAAATAACACTTTGCAGTTTCTCATGACTTGAGTTTGAGGAAACCTTAAAATATTAGATAAGATATGTATTGTCAAGTCATTGAAATCATTTTTGTCAATCATGTAAAAAATGTACAAAAAAGACAATTTTGTCTATGATTATTTACTCATTTTTTGTCAACAAGATTGTCAACAAGATAACAATGTATACTATAAAGATTTAAATTCGAGTAACATAGTAATCATATATATGAAAGGAGGAGGGGTTCTCTCCTGGTTGCGCCATGTCATCATTTCCGAATGCTGTGGAGATGACACGTATTCATTTATTAAATGTCATTGATAGCACGAGTTTGAGATCCCTTCCCCTTCCCTCCCGTCTTCCTCGCCCTTACGTTTTCCCTAACGTTTTGAGAATTTATCGGTTTCCCATTTCAGGAATTTCAAAAGCCTAATCATAAAACAGAGCCCATGTCAAGAATTTAATACTACACATATCAAGAGTTACTTGCAGATTACTGATATTTTCTTCCTGTACTAAGCTTTCTTAGATAATTTTCAGTTTTGCTGTTATTTTTTTGAATGTTTTGATTTATACTGATTTCTAGATGTATCGGAGATATGAGATATCATATATGATTTGTATTTATCGTCATCTCGCCATGGTATGTTCATTTTGATCCACAAATTTTTTTTTGTTATGGGTTCGATTATGTTGATGAAAATGACTTATGGGCAGTGATTAAAGCTATGATTTTGTCTTTGTCTCTCACTTTTTTTAGAGTATAAACCAACTTATCGTTAATTTTTACGCTTTTTAATTGACATCATTTAAAAAACATTTTTTTATTAAAAATGATTTTAATTGTCTATATGGTTACGAAGTAATCGATACAACAAATTAGTTTTTGTAGAAATAGTTTTATATGTCCATATAGAAAGATTGTTTTTCCGAAAACAAAATTTCAGAAAAATCCGTGCGTATGCGCGAGTATTAGCCTAATACTAATAATATCAATCACTAGATTATTAAGTATTCTGGTTCCGCTATTCATTCAATTCAACACCATAACTCTGTTATTTCACCAATTCATCTTATTTAAAATATGTTTTTCCAAAATTCTTTTTAGCCAATTTGCCTTTCCACCCCTGCTAGTCCTCTGCTGGTCCAAGCATGTGAAGCTCCTCGACTCCGATTCATAGAGATAAAAATAGGCTACTAGGCTTTGAAAAATATATATTTAAAAATATGTTTTGGATTTAGAGATATAAATAAAAAATTGAAACAATATATGTCAAAAAGTCTTGGACCCAAAATTGGCGGAGAGAGAACCAAGGGACGGACAAAAAGTGGAAATTTGCTTTTAAAGTAATTATGAAATGAGGTATTATTAGATTAACTTAACTAACAATAAATAATGAAGTGAGAGATTTATGGGGAGGTTCATATGAACAAAAAAAAAAAGATTAAGGGGAGGTGGTGTATAACCGTAATCGCACAGTGTAGGGAAGGACACATGGAGCCAACCTTGTGGTATCCGACAATTACTTTTCAGAATTCTATTAATATATTCCATATTTATTCATTTTTTTGTAATGTATTAGAAAGGTTCACATTTTTCGGTTTGTACTCTTCTTATATTTGAGAATAGTGTTGGAAATGTGTTGCAATAGACAATAGTTCCATAAAATTTTGGAAATGCTTTCTAGTATGATATAGGCTTAACATTTTTCTTTAACTATTTGAAACTAATATTTTTTCAAAAAATAAAAAATTTATTTGAAACTAACTACTAATAGGTACAAGAGATTGGAGTTGACAAAAACAAAAAAAAAAGTACAAGAGATTGGTTTCCTTCTACATGGATTTAAACCTTTTTTAATACAAAGAGTTATTTTTTAAATCAAAACATCTAAAAATTGATTATGAATACTGAGATAGATTATAGACCGGATATCCAGAACTCTAACGATTAAAAAAAACTAACTACTAATAGTTGTTATCTAACCAATGTTTAAATTCATCACTTATTATTTTTTGTTGATAATATGAGTTGATCAAGATACTTTTTAAAAAAAGAAGAGACTAAATTTATATTAAATGGAAAATTTGTTTTACATTTAAATTGTCCATCCATCCGATTTCGGTAGCAATAAGCTATAAACCAAACTATAAACAACTACAAATTCAGACATTTTTTTTTAAAAAGCCAATGGTTTTTATTTTAAGGAATTGTTTACTATGCCATATAGTCTATAATGTATTTCTTCTTTTGTTACAGTCTAGAGATGAAATTCCTTTTTTGACATTTATAGGCTACTAGTTATGAGAAATAATATTAAACAAATAAATAAAAAAGGATAGGGGCAATAAAGAGTTGTTTAGCTTGGGCAACAAAAATCTCACCACAACTCTAAACATTTAACACTAATTTATCTACCCAACAATGCATAGTATTACTACTATTACACATCCAAATAAGAAATTGATTGTGAAAGTTGTATAGCTGTACATATGATGTCCATATTACAGTTGTAAGCCATTACAATTCCATTGTTACAAAACCAAAAAAGAAAAAAAAAAACAATAGAAAGGTCCAAGAAACTTGAAGAAAATTAGAATTTTAAAAAGTTTTTATCATCGTAATAAAGAAGAGAACGTCCCAACAAAGAAATCGTCCTTATATAAATCCACCCACATCCTCTTAGCTTCTCTCATCATCATCATCTTCATCTCTCTCTCTCTCTCTCTCTCCAAAAACACAGCAATGGCTGTTTCTTCATCTCCATGGGCTCTCATGGCTCTGTTTCTTATGGCTTCTTCTACGGTAATGGCAATTCCTCCACGAAAGGCCATTGATGTGCCATTCGGCCGCAACTACGTCCCAACTTGGGCTTTTGACCACCAAAAGCAACTCAATGGCGGTTCAGAACTCCAGCTCATCCTCGACAAATACACTGGTACATTCACTATTTCAAGATTTTAGGTCCAAAGGCAAAGAAATTAACCATAGCTTTGGACCTCATATTTTTAATGCTTAAAAATATAAATGAAAGGCATAATTTCTTAATCTTGCACGGGATATCCGAAAACATTGGACCGGCCTTGGAAATGCTCACTCACTAACTCACTTTGTTTCTTTGTGCTATGTTGTATAAATAAATAAACAGGGACAGGGTTTCAATCTAAAGGGTCATATTTGTTTGGACATTTCAGTATGCACATAAAGCTTCCGGCCGGTGACACAGCCGGAGTTGTCACGGCTTTCTATGTAAGTCTCCACACAAATCTCAAATTTTTTTGTTTTTTTGCTAACCATAAAGTTACATCTCCGTCACCGGGGACCAGAGCATGTAAATTAGTCCCGTGGACCGGGGACTAGGTATGTAAATTAGTCCCGTGGACAGGGGACCAGAATATGTAAATTAGTTCCCTCCCAAAAGTCGAACTAGGAAATCTCAAATCTTAATGATTAAAATAGAAATACAAATTGATTAGGACATTAGCCTATTGTCTATTGGTAATCTGATGATAATGTGCTAGAGTCAGTCACACCTTTTTATGTGTCTCAATAACAAGACACATATCTCAAAGTGTAATGGTTGAAATAGAAATACGAAATGAATGTACTCTAATAATTTGTACTAATGTTGTTATGTTTACAAAAACTAATAATAATGGGAAAAATTAATGTGTGAAGCTTTCATCGACGAACAACGAGCATGACGAGATAGACTTTGAGTTTCTTGGGAACAGAACAGGACAACCAGCGATATTGCAGACGAATGTGTTCACAGGAGGAAAAGGAAACAGAGAGCAACGCATCTATCTCTGGTTCGACCCTTCAAAGGGTTATCACACTTACTCTGTTCTATGGAATCTCTACCAAATTGTGTATGCACTCTATCCTCATTACTTACATCACAAATTTCGTATAAAATATGATAAAAGTTGTCAGTGTTTTAACATGGTCCTACTACTAATTATTATTTCTTTTTTCATATCATGTGGCAATTTCAAATTATTGTTATTATTGTTTTCTTATTAGTATAAAATTAACCTCGGGCGTGACACAATCTTGATCTTATAAAAAGTAGTGTGGGGTCTTGTAAGATTTTTCAGAGAGACAATTGAGTCAAAAAGTCAAGAAAAAGTTCAGCTTTTTAATTTTTTTTCTAATGTTCAAATGCGCTAGACTAGTGACTCACTCAAAACTGTCATGTGCTCTAATGTTGCTTTTCAAATTTTGAAACTATGAGAGTCATGTGTTCAAACCGGTGTGGTTAACTAAAACCGGTAAATTTGACTTTTCTCTTATCAGATTCTTTGTTGACAACATACCAATCCGTGTGTTCAAGAACGCTAAGGATCTAGGAGTACGTTTCCCATTTAACCAACCGATGAAGTTGTACTCGAGTCTTTGGAACGCCGACGATTGGGCCACGAGGGGCGGTTTAGAGAAAACCAATTGGGCCAATGCACCATTCATAGCATCCTACAGAGGATTCCACATTGATGGTTGCCAAGCTTCTGTTGAGGCCAAGTACTGTGCCACCCAAGGCCGCATGTGGTGGGACCAGAATGAGTTCCGTGACCTTGATGCCGAACAATATCGTCGTCTCAAATGGGTCCGCTTGAAGTGGACCATCTATAACTATTGTACCGACCGGACTAGGTTCCCGGTTATGCCAGCCGAATGTAAAAGGGACAGAGACGTGTGAGTACATGTGGGGCGGTTTCAATGGATCGGATTCATTATTATGCTTCTGTTCAAGAGATTGATATATATATGTTTGTTGGCCCATTATGTTTATGCTTTGTTTGGCCCTAAATTTACATGTTATTATTCTATTGTTTAGCTATGTTTCTTATAAGTTATATGATTTTATATATGATCTATTAAAGTTAAAAGTATTATTCTTCAACGTGGTAAAAAGTTATTTGGTATAACATAATCTTGATTGATATTACCGGCCGCCTTATTCTAATTTCTATGTGAGACCCATGAGCAGAAACTCGTCCCACCCTCACGTGTGTATGTGGGTTTCCGAGACTGTTTAGTTATTCAAAATTTATTTCAAATTTCTAGATATTATAAAATTAACGTTATATTTTTAAATATATAAAATTAATAATTTATTTAGATAATTTATATCTAAACATTATTGAAGATAAACAACATACGTTTAGTATTAATCTTTATGGACAAAAAAAAATTAGATCCATTTGAAAATTTGGTTTGTGGGCTATTCGACGGTATCATTAACTCTATAAAAATTAAGAACCTCGGCTTTGAACTTCATTATAAAAAAAAAGTAATTATATTTTTGAAAAAATAATGAAAATCTTTATGCAAAAGTATAATTCATTTTTTTCATTGAATATAAAGTCTAATAAATTTTTTTGAAACAATATCAGGTTAATCAGTCCATCGATTCGACGTAAGCAATGAGTAGGATGAAGTGATCATAACGTTTTTTTTCCTTCTCATGGAGATAAAAGAATTTAAGTGATGTTGTGGTGGATATGAAGGGGAGACCAGGATATATATGACATGATGTATAAGGTGGATCCTATTACACGATGTTATACATCGATTGTACGATGATTTTAGGTAAAATACACATAAACCAAAGAAATACTGTGGAAAGCAAATAAACCTCATGTCCAAAAACGAAGGAATGAGATATATAGAAAATTAGAATATTTTCTTTCTTTTTTTTCAATAGAATGAAGGGTTGGTTTTATTAAACCCCCTCAACTTTTGCTTTCCAATCTGTTTTCTCCCATACTTTTAGGCTCATCACTAAACTCTCCTAATTTATAAATTTCATCACTAAACCACCCAAGCTAATTATTTCTAGTTAATTCCACATTTGTAATCGAATCTGTAAAATTTCGTTTAATTAAAACAAATCGCGTTTGTAAAAATTGCGTTACCCAAGATCCGATCCGAACAAAATGAAACCTGACCCAGAAAAAAAAAAAAACCAAAACCCGATTGAAATTACAAGGCAAAATCGATTTAGGTTAATTTGTGTGTTTATGGTTTTCGAGAGTGGAAGAGGAGAGGAGGAGCAAGTAGTATTTCTGGAAGATTTCAATTTGGTTTTAGCGTTCTTCGTCTTGGTGATGGATCATCATCATCATTTGTCTATTTCTCTCATATTTGAATTGATGAAATTATGTTTGATTACTGAAATGCAGGTCTGGTATTGGTTTTTTGTATCCAGTTTGCTATTTGGATCCATTTTTTATTGAGTTTGTTTATGTTTTACGATAGTGAAGATGAATTAAACTATGTTCTCCAAAAAAGGCAGAGTCCATTTACAACTTAAAGAATGATAAAAAAAACAGAAAGCAAAGGAGAAGCAAGAAGCTGGAAGCTCATCTGATGCAAACGTGAACAATTTGGAGCAATGAATGACTTCGATGATGATAGCGAAGGAGAAGAATCTAACGAGCATGAGAAGGAAACCTCCGTCTCATGGTTTTGCAACTTCCAAAGGATTCCAACGAANATAAATCCAAATCGATTTTGCGTTGTAATTTCAAGTTCTGTTTTTTCTGGGTCGTGTTTTGTTTTGTACGGGTCGGATCTTGGGTAAACGCGATGTGCTTCAATTAAACGCAATTTCACAGATTCATTTGCAAATGTGGAATTAACTAGAAATAATAAGTTTGGGTGGTTAAGTGATGAAATTTATTACTTTGGAGAGTTTAGTGAGGAGCCTAAAAGTCCAGAGAAAAATAGATTGGGAAGCAAAAGTTGAGAGGGTTTACTAAAGTTAACCCTAGAATGAATGAAATATAGAAATTCCTGAAGTAATAAAATTCATCAACGAAATTTACAAGTTGCTTTTCATATTGCAGATTTGAAGTTGGAATAGAATTATACTGTAGTAGAAAGCAACCAAATAATTCGATACTGTTGCATTGATTAGGCTACACCTACCACTAAAGCAACTTTGTTTCATGATAACTTTATTGTCTTAGTATTTAAGAATATAATATTAATGACGATGAGCTGTAATGCATGGTAGTTTGGATATAATTATATGCCTGAGGAAAACTAAATAAATGTGATAAAACGAGTAAAGACTAAAGAAGACGAAAAGGGTGAGTGATAGTATGGTTGGGCACTGATATCGGTTACATGTCTCTATCTGTTACTCGATTCGTCCATGTTTCGTAAAAAATTGTATTTATAGTTTTTCAGGTGGAGAAAAGATATCATAGTTCTATTATCCGTAGGTAAAAATCAGGTTTTAGATATTAAATTTCTTTTTTTTGTTGTTGGTTTAATGTTAAATTATATTAAATTTCTTTTCAACTACCTGTTTCGTATTCGTATTGTTACCGAAATATTGAATATCCGTTTTAAATCATTTATATCTTGTATTATTATATATAAATAATTACATATAATCTTATATTAAAAAATTAGCATGTAATACTTCTCAAGATGGCTGCATTCTTCTCGTTCAATAGTTACTAGTAAGGTCTGCGATATCGGTTAACCGAACCAAACCCATTCGGTTTTTTTGGTTATAGGTTAAATAGAATCATTTGAGATGTTTACTGAATTGAACCACCGAAATTGATTTTGGTTCGGTTTGGTTAGGTTAGGTTCAGTTCGGTTATCGGTTAATTTCAGTTATAAGATTCATACCGAAATTAACCTAATTTTGTTTTTGTTTTTTTAAAAAATTTTGGTTAAAATTAGTTAAATCTAGGTAATTTTAGTTAAATTCGGATAATTGTTTCGGTTCGGTTTGATTATCGGTAAAAACCGGTCTAATTACGGTATAACCGGTTTACTTTTGGTATAATTCGATTTTTTTTTTTAAACGGGTAACCATTCGGTTACCGTCAAAACGGATCTTGTCTATTGGTTTCGTAGTTTGGTAATTGCGGTTTCTTTTATAGTTTGTTTAGTTTCAATAGATTTTCGGTCAATCTATTTTTCTATGTATTATTTCTATAACTTCTATCAAAAATTTAAATTGGTAAACTAAATATTTTACCAAAATTTTTTTTTTTTTTGAAGTATGATGAAATCATGTTTTAAATTTGTATATTGTTTTATATATGACTTTTTAGCTTGGAATATTTCAAATTTTTCGTTCGATATTTTGAGAAATATGATTATGAAAGTTTTTGAATTTTTTTAGATATATACTAAAATATAGTTATTTGTATTTAGATTCGTGTAACAAGTTGGATCAAGCAACCTACATGTATTTTTTATTTTTATTTTTAAATATATGTTTGTTCGAATGTCTAATTTTTTTTTCCCTAAATGAGATACAGATAACAAGTTTCTCATACTTGTCTCCTGTCCAGGCCTAGTGGTTATGATATAGGGGTAAATATGTAAATTCACAATATTAGCCACACTAAACAAATGAGTCACGAGACATAAGAAGACAAATAAAAGACCAAAAAGACAGAGTCACAGACTCTTCGTCTTCTACCTTCTTCCTCCTTTCCCATTTTATTATCTTCCACTCAAAAACCAAAAGATATTTTATTCTTCTCACTTTCAGAGCTTTTCCTGAAAGCTTTTATTTTTTCAACAATGGCGGCTCCATTGATCATACTTTTCTTCTTCTTCTCTGTCTCTGTCTCTGTCTCTGCCCTTAACGTCGGTGTTCAGCTCACACATCCCACCATTACTCTGGTCAGATCATTGCTTATTCTTTCATATGTTTAGTTAAATCTCTATTTAAGGTCTTATTTTACTCGGTTTAGGTAAACCATGTAATTATGATTGGCTTGAATGATTAGACTGAAAATTTTAATATGTATATAAGAATCTCTATGTAAGAGAACAATGTGAGAAATAACAAATATTTTTACCATTTCATATTGTTTAATTAAATCTCTATTAGTTTGTTTTTTTTGTGTTAAAAATCTATTAGTGTGTTTGAGTACTCGGTTTATGTAAACCTTGTAATTATGATTGGTTTGAATAATTAGACTGAAAATTCTCTATGTATATAGGAGGATATATGTAACAGATTAACATGAGAAATAACATATTTTTTTGAACCCTTTCATCTTCTTCTTTCATATTTTTTTACTAAATCTCTATTAGTGTGTTTGAGTACTCGATTTAGGTAAACCGTGTAATTATGATTGGTTTGAATAATTATACTGAAAATTCTCTATGTACATACTCTATGTAACAGAACAATGTGAGAAATAACAGATTTTTCACCATTTCATCTTCTTCTTGCATATTTTAACTAACCGAGAATTGGTACTTGGTTTAGATCCGGTGTATACTGATTGATCACCGCTTGATTTGAATTGTTTTGGCAGAGCAAAGAATGTAGCCGGAAATGTGAATCGGAGTTCTGTTCAGGTGAATAATCTCTAAGCTAAATAAAATTCAAATATATACAATTTTTATGTGTATAGACGTGACAAAATGTTAATGTGTAAAATTGGACAGTGCCTCCACTTTTGAGGTATGGGAAGTATTGTGGACTATTGTACAGTGGATGTCCTGGAGAGAAACCATGTGATGGTCTTGATTCATGTTGCATGAAGCATGATGCTTGTGTCCAATCCAAGAATAGTAATTAACAACATACTATAAACTCTCTCTATATATTTCTAGTCCCACACTTTTAATACAATTTTGACTTACCCTATGTTATTATTGATGATGTGTAGATGATTATCTAAGCCAAGAGTGTAGTCAGAAGTTCATAAATTGCATGAACGTTTTCAGCGAGACGAAGCAACCTACGTTCAAAGGTAACAAATGCGACGCGGACGAAGTCATTGATGTCATCTCCATTGTCATGGATGCCGCTCTTATCGCCGGCAGAGTCTTCCGGAAACCCTAATATATATTTTTATCTTTTTATGTTTCTTGAATTAAGTGTATCCCTTGTTTTTCTCTTAGGAAATTTGTGTTTATCTATCTGTTTTACGGGAAAACAAACTAATATTAAGCAATACTATAGCTTTATATGTCTCTAAGGCCTTGTTAGATAACTAGTGTAGATGTGATCAGGAATTGGCTCGCGAGGAATAAACGGTTAAGATGAATGAAATATAGACAGATGGTTAGTAATCTTGTAAAGGTCGAAGAGTGTTGTTACATAGAAGTTATGTACACAATTACAATATAAACCAAGTGAGTGGTATTTTGGTGGTAGAGCTTGATACCGGCAAATGTTGGTTGTGCCTTGCGACCTCGGGTTCGACCTTCACTTGGGACAGAGAGTTAATACCAAAAGGTATTATGGACATGCTTGCTCCGGATCTGGAGTGACTAGAGGCCTAGGATCCGAACATCCTGGTTTAACGAAAAAACAATTACATGATGCGATTATAATAACGGTTTCATGAACAGTCTATCCGTGAATCGCGAGAGGAATAATCCAAGTGAGAGGGACAACGAAGAACTAAGATATATTAGAGCTGATATTGTTGGAGATGTGTAACCAAATGTGAAATTTATAGATTAAGAATTGGTGTTACGGTTTGGTCTAAATAGATCGGATTTGGTTAAACGGTTGGAGTTGGGTACTGAATTATGAACATGAAGGTTATATGCGTAGAGACTAATTCGGATGTCGTTTATATTCTATGATTGAATGAACTAAATGACAACAATACATAACCGGTTAAGTTACGGTTTATTGGTTTAGTTATGGTCCCTAGCTTACGTATGGTTAATGGTATATATATTCGGTTTAATATATACCGTGAGGTGGGAAAGCATATAAAGTGGGGAGATGAAGATAAGGTAGAAGTTTTGGTCATATCAGATACTTTTCTCTATTCTTTACATAATATCACATCTCTTGGTAGAAAGATAATTCGAATATGTAGAGTTAGAAGACCAATTACCGATCATCTTCTTGTAAGATGAGTTCAAGTAAGTTGTTCTACTTTTCCAAAGTTTAGTATAAATACATTCATGTAGTAGTTGGGCCAAAAGAAATTGATTCAATTCCTATCAAGTTCTATCAAATACTTCCAAGTTCCAATAGTAGTCGAGAGTAAGTTGGGAAGGCCCAATAGGTCCTCCAAATATCTTTTATTTATTCTTATGTACCAAATATCTATGTAACTTATAATTATATAAACTCAAGGTATCCTTCTAGTAAAAAAAAAAAGGTTTATATAATTCATATATCCCGTTATAAGAAGGGAAATTTGCATGGCACAATGTTGACTCATTTTTTGCCAAATGGCAAAGTAAACTCAACTTCAAGTGAGATGGCAATTTTATAAAATCTGGACAAAAATACTTCACCCTCATGGGAAGTGGAGCTAGACTTACTGTATAAAAGGACATTTGCTTTTTTTTTTGGCAAAATTTATGATTGTGTCAGATGCATGCCTTTTTGCACAGTTAAATTATATATTTAAAAAAAAAAAGATGGATTTATCGATGAGATTAAATATTAACAACTAGTATTAAATGTAAATTGATATTCACGACAAAATAATAATTTTACATCCATGTACGTATATCTCGTATATGCATATCGTGTATATATATACCGTACATGCAGTTCTATAATATATACCGTGTATGTTCACATGTTGACTTGAATCCCTAGATATATTTTTTGATCGTCTACAGTACACTATAGCTTTGCCTAATATATTGTATTCATCTTATACTCACAGACTTTTGCGGTATGTACGTCTATATTCATACACTATTGTGGTATGTACGACTACGAACCATCATTGCGTACATCTTCGTTGTACAATATTGTGAATATAACATCTTATATATTATCGCAATGTACATACATGAATAATAATTTTATATCCATGTACGTATATTTCATATACGCATACCGTGTACATATATACCGTACATTCCTATAATATATACCATGAACGTTCATATGTTGAGTCGAATCTCTAGTTACGTACACCAACATCATCAACGATACGCATACCACAATCATCAATGATACATACGCATTATCATGTAGGTATATACCATGCGCGTAACAGCTTATTGATGTTTCACACTACTCATTTTATCGTGTATGTTTGTTGGTCGTCTATAGTACACCATAATTTATATAATATATTGTATTCCGTAATTATATTTATGCAAGATAAATATATGAAAGTGGATATCAAAAGATAGATAAAACCAAAATATGATGAAAAATAAAAATAAAAAAAAATATTTTGAAAATGAATACCTAATAATATGAAGAAGAATAAAAAAGAAGAAAATAATAATAAGAAAATAAATAAAATATTAATTCAAAATATGTGAAGCATTAACTCAAGTCCAGCAAGTGTGAAAGTCTTAAAAAACACAAGAGCATTATGGTCCGAAAACCTTAAAGTGCCAAACCACAAAAGATTGATTTAACTTTGTCATTCCGCTTAAATACTTTTTTAAAAAGTGACATTTCTGAAAAAAAATAGATAAGAATTGGACGAAAAAACAGTATATCTATCAAATCAAATGATCGATCTAGAAACAAAGGAATTACATGATTAGAAGATTCGTGGATCCCGAAAACATTCTTTTCATTAGTGGAAATCTGATTAGTGGTGAGCGAAGGAGAGAACGGTGTCTAGTATGAGCGAGACGAACAAAGATTATAAGAGCTTGAGAGTTGGTGGAACGAACCTTGATCTCAAGTGTTACACCCCAGATCCAAGGTCCAAATCCCTAGTCTCAAATTTTGAGCCATTTAAAACCTAAGCCCATAAAAGTTTGTCAAACCTTAGTGTCATTCACTCTCTATAAATAGAAGATCCACAAGTTGAGAAGAGGCATAGAGTATCAAAGCGGCAAAACCCTGCCGGATTGTCACCGGAGATGCCACCGATCAGCCACCACGAAGGCGGTCTTGGTGCACAGAAGGACCGGAGGAGCAAATCAATTCCGAATGGTCTGGAAATTTGGAAGGATGTTTCTGACCTTTAGATCTAGCCGTAGGAAAAAGCCGTTCCTCAATTGGAATTGTCTTTTATGAGTTATAAGCATTTTAGTGGGACCGTTCTATGCAGATCGTATTCACGAGTGGAAGTGTTTTCCCGATGAAACAGAAGGATAAAAACAACGATCTATCAAATTTTCTATCATTAGATTCCCTGAATGAAACGATCCATAAACCTCTGCGATTCCTTGCTGCCCAACGCCTAGCTCTATTGTTATTTCTCATTCGTTTACTTGCTTTACTTGCTGGTTTTATTTTGTTTATTGCATATTCTGTGACAACACACACAACTTTGTTTACTTTATTCTACCTTGATTTTATTAAGACAAGACTTGGTTTGCAACTTTCAGTTCCTATGTGGAATCGATAACTTTAAGTATGCGCTTGCAGTTTTTTTTTGTGTCTATTAAAGGTGAAATGGTTTCCTCTTGGCCAGGAGAGGTTACAGAAGTTCATGTTGCTTCTTGCATAATGGTTTCAGCTGGTTTGTGGGGGGGGGGGGAACTGCTGATGACTCGTGGTTGTGGTACTTAGTTGAGTAGGACTAACCATCGAGGAGTGAAGTAGCATTCTGCTCAACATGAGCAAAGTTATATCTGGTATGAGAGGAACATGGCATGGGAGGGAAATGGGATGGGTTCA
>OVAY01000120.1:0-96670 GCA_900406395.1 Kernera saxatilis
AACATGTACAATATGTAGAATATGTAATCTAAAATTTCGTAGAATATGTATCAAAATATAGAAGTTGAATTCTAAATTACTAGAATGTTTGTTTTTTCCATTTTAAATCATATACAAATTTCCTATTTTCTATCATATTTCCAATTCAAAGCATTATTAGAATTATTTTTTTCCTTTTCTGATTTTTTTTTATAAGAAAAAATATGATAAAACAAATAAAAAGACAATTTAGACATAAAATGCAACTCTTGAATAAAGATATATTTGGACAAATCCAAAAAAAAACATCATTTATTTCTAATTTTCCCTATATTTTTTGTATCTAAACCAAACCTCTAATATTGTTTTTATGCTTTTTTGTGTGAATAATATTGTTTTTATGTTTCTACCTATTTTTAACAGAAGTTTTTGACCAATTCAGGTTCTATGTATATTCTAATATCTAGGTGGATCCATCTTCTTTCGTAAGTTGTTAAATCATCTGGGGTCATAAGCAAATATAAATCTAATTTTTGTTTTAGTTAATATAAACAGTTTTGGAAAAAAAGTAATCTAAAAAAATTAACAGATCCGTAGCGGAACAATATATATGGAGTACTGAAATCTATAATAAACTGCGTGAGTTAATTTAATAATAGAAAGAAGAAAAGACAGAGAGAACAAAAGAGAAATTGGACTATCTTTTTAGCTTTGGGCCACATGAACAACCTTGTAGACAAAGCGATAACAAAAGAAATTGCACGATAGGACTGGCTCAACTTTTAGCAAGATCTGGTATAATATTGGAAAAATATCTCTAAATTGATATTAATATTATGTTTTTAATGGTAAATATGAACAAAATTTTAAAATTAGCTTCTTAAATATAAATAAATTTTAAAATTGGACTTTTGATCCGGTGCAAATGCATTTAGGTAGATACGGTCATGGTTTGAGTCATAAGATTTTTTTTTTGTTATTATTTTATTTTTGGTTATATGAGGTATGAGTTGGTGTAGGTAGGACGAGATGGTCTTTTTATTTGTTTGTTCCGTCTATATAGTTCTTCTTTGTATTTATTTGTTTAGTTGAGAGGAAAAAACATCGTGAACAATTAAATGAACAGACAAATATCTACTTCGCTTTTCAGCAGACTTAAATTTCAGATATGTGTTATTAATACTTAAAATAAACAAAATAAAATATGTGTCTAGCACTGTCATTATTTTTGGAGTGTGCAAATTTTGTAGATTTTTTTTTTGTTTTGTAGTATACTACTAGAATGTAATCAGTTTAGATGGTCTATTTATGTATACGGATCTACCTCCATATATAATTATGAGTTGTTCAATCCATCTGTGTATTCAACTCGAATATGTATTATGTTTACAATTCTGAATTGTGATTTGGGTTAACCCAATCAATGTAAATCGAGTAAAAAAGACTGATTCAAACAAAAAAAATATAAAATTTCAATTTAAAGCACTTGTTGAAGATTAACTGATAGAATGGTTAAATTTAAATACTTGCTTGTAAATACAGATAACATGAAAAGTTTCATTTTAATCTTCACCAGATTATTTTATGGAGTCCATTACCAGTTTAGGCCCCCAAAATACACAAATCAACAAACACAATTCCGTCATTATATCTTATTATATTTGTTTAAGAAGCATATCAGCCCAAATACTCTACGAGCCCATTAGTGTTCTCTAAACTATGTTAAATTATCATTCCGTATCTACGAGCCCATTACTAGTATCTTTTTGTTAATTACTACTGATAACCTTCTCCTAAGGCCATGCACCGAGGCGCTCAGCACTACCATTGTCAAAACTATAGTAGTAATTAACAAAAAGATACTAGTACAAAGTAATCAACTCATTAAATAAGGTATAAACTACAAAGCTTTATTAAAATTTAAAACCGAGTAAGGCTTGAAGAGAAAATGATTAATGGGTGCTTCATAATCGCTGTTTTCAAAGAATTGCTTCTGTGTTGACAAAAAAGATGAAATGCTTCTGTTTTTTTAGGGTACCTAAAGGTTCTTAACATAGAAACTAGGAAATCAAACTGATTTTGCCGAGGTTTTGGGGGCCTATCAGCGAGCCACAAATTAAAACTTATAAAATGATAAGAATTAAAATACAGTAGATATAAACCCAATATTAGATTTACTATTTTCTGATATAAAAAATACATTAAACTTAAAAATAAAAAATGTCTATAAATGTGTACGTGACACAGCTTGTTTTCTTTACTCGACAATTCCGCACTAATCCCTTGAAGTAGTGGAAAACTGCGAAGGTTATCAGTCAAATCCAAGTCAAACAACAATTCCCACCATTACCTATACAAAAAAAATCTCGAAAATAAATACTCGTCACGTTACATTGTGTTTTCCTCCCAAATAACATCTCACACAAAAATATTACACCAAAAAAAATCCTATCACACACGAAAAATAAGATCACAACACTCTCTAAATGTTCCACCTCAATATATTTGTAAAATGCCCAAAAATAAAAAACTGAATGACATGTATGGTAATAATTAAACACGAAAAAATAGAATATAAAAGAAGAAAAATATATATCTACAGTATAGTTACAGATATTCATACGAATGTTAGATGGCCGCCTTTTTCAAATCCCCCAATTTCTTCCTTCCTCGTTACTGTATATTCACCCTGCAATGTATAATCTCATTAATCACCCCCAAAAAAATTAAAACTTTGGATTTAATTAACATCAAAAACAAATCTTAATGATGGTTAATTTTACCATTTGAGTGTATTGAGGCTGCATTTGGGTGAATCAGTATCAAGCTTGTTCAAGCTGACGCCACCGCATCTCAAATTAACGGCGAGCATTCCGATCTTAATTCCGGCGACCCCTAATCCAACTTTCGTCTTCGCAACAACATTAATCACCAAATCTTTGCTCTGAAATTTCCCCGCGAGTCTCTTGGCCAATCCTGTCTCCACGAGCTGGTTCTTCACCGACGTCTCCACTTTCACGCTCGTCGAATTCTTGGGACCTTGTCGGAATCCATCAATCGTCGTCTGCCCCATCCCGGTCTCGTCGCCTCCCGATCCGACGCTCATCTCCACGGCGGTGTTTCCGTAGTAGAAAACGAGCTTCGTGTTGGGATTCCTCATGTCGACGCGCGCTACGGCGGTGGCGGAGAGCGAGGCGCCGTCGGGATCGTCGGAGAGTTTGAAACCGTCGAGACGGAAAGAAGCGAGGCTGAAGGTCGGGAGCTTCGGATCGAACCAGAGGTAGAAAACAGCGGTTCCGACTAAGAGGAGGAAGATCAAGAGGACTAATGTAATGCAGATGCAACAGCAACAGAAACGACAACAGCTTCTGCGTTTTTTCTTTGGTCGGAAAGAAGAAGGCATGGCGGGGGTTTTTCTGATGGGTTGTTGTGGTCTGGCTGCCATCGGAGGAGGAGTCGCCATGTTTGGATCCCTGTAACCTGGTGGTTTTTGAAGAACCGGTTTCGTCGGATAATCTGCCATTTATTGATTCACCTCTCTTTGACGATCTCCTGAAATCGAATAAAAAGAAAAACGATCCTCTCTGTTTTTAATTTGATTAAGAAACAGAGTCGCGAAGAAATAACCTGAGGAGAAATCTTGAAATGGAGAGAGAGAGATGATGATGATGATGATTGCAGAGATCGAAACTTGGTTTCTAAGAGATTTCGAGTTTTTGGAAGAGAGAGAGAGAGAGAGAGAGAAAGGTTGTGTTGTCGCAAATGGAAGAATGGGGAGAGACGTGACGTGAGGAGGGGAATTCGTTTAAGGCCGAGACTCACGCGCGCCGTTTTTTTTAATGCTGACGTGGTCCCTCTTTTTTCTCTTCTTCCCACATTTATCATTCTGTTTTCTATGCTGTTCTACATATTACTTGATACAATGTCATCATAAGTTACAAATTTTATTTCAAAGAGACAGAATGCTATAATTACAAAGTATATACATATCCTCATATTTGTTTGCATCTGGAGCAACAACAAAAAAATAAAAAAATCTATAGTTCTATATACTTGGGAGACCTTTCTCATAAAAAAAAAAAAACATTTCCAGTTCAGTGTAGTGTGCTCAGAACCTCCGTTACGTAGCCGTTATCTTAAACGCTTTGTCCATTTCGATCCCGTCATCACTGCTACGTGGCTTTACTCGGGAACCCGTCTTTTGGATGATGTACCGATTCTACCCTCATCGTTTAAACGAATTCACAGGATAACCTAAACCCCTGAAATTTCACCTAACTCCGGCCAAAACAATGGAGTACGTTAAGATGGTCGCCGATTCAATGAAGTATGTTGACTCATCTCTCTTCTGTTGTTTGGTTATGGTTTCTAATCTATCTCTTCTTTTCTTGACAAGTTTAGTTTCTTTGGTCTTGATGATTTCTAAGGCTGATGGGTAAATGACTAAACTCAGTTGCTCCTCCAACCTTTGACTTTGATTCTAGTTCAGTTTGAAAAATCGATCTCTCAGTCTCAGTTCCTATCGTTTGGAATTTTTCTTCAGTTCTGAAATGGGTAATACGAAAGTAATTGCAGCGGTTTCTTTTTATTCTGTTTCTAAAATGAGCTTATGAATCCGCTTAACTATATGTTATGTTGAAGATAGCGCGGGAGGCGCTGATGTTCCTAAGTGGGCCCATTGAAAAGCAATTTCTTAAGTGGGCCCAATAAAAAACTTGGAATCCAAATTCGATGCTATATATATAGCTCTTCCTCTTCGTTTGTCGTCGTCTCGTCTCCCAATTTGTATTCCTTGAGGGTTTAAGAGGTGAAGAAACTCGTCTTCTAAATCCGTTATTTCTATTAAGTTTTGGTCTATATCTCCAAAACTCGCATCTGTTTCGCATCGAACCTTAGAAGATGAGGACGGAATTGATGAAGGGACATGAACGGCCATTGACGTATCTCAAGTACAACAGAGATGGCGATCTTCTTTTCTCCTGCGCCAAGGACCACACTCCCACCCTCTGGTCTGCCCACAATGCCCAACGCCTTGGCACCTACCGTGGCCACAATGGTGCTGTTTGGTCTTGCCATGTCTCCAGTAAGTGTCTAGAAATTTACCCCTTGGTAATGAGGCTTTTTTAGTATTCAGATGATGCCTGTGTTGATGTGATATAGAAACCCTTTTGTCTTGTGTCTTTCAATGCTGAATGTTTTGTGAATTGTTTGTGATTTTTAGGAGACTCCTCGAGATTGATAACTGGTAGTGCTGATCAGACTGCAAAGCTGTGGGATGTGAAAACTGGAAAACAATTGTTCACATTCAATTTTGGTTCTCCGGCGAGGTCTGTGGATTTCTCTCTTGGAGATAAGCTTGCAGTGATCACCACTGATCCTTTCATGGAGCTTACCTCTGCTATTCATGTCAAGCGCATTTCCGAAGATCCCCAAGATCGTAAGTTATATATTCTAGGTGGAAATCTACTTAAGTTTTTAGTCTATGTCTTGTAATGACCCAAAGGAAATTGTTTGGATGCAAATGGTGTAGAGATTGGTGATTCCGTGCTTATCCTTCAAAGTCCTGAGGGAAGGAAGAGGATAAATAGAGCTGTTTGGGGGCCCCTGAACCAAACCATTGTTAGTGGCGGTGAAGATGCCGTTATCAGAATATGGGATGCTGAGGTATAATTCAAGTTTCTCTAGGGGGTTTCTTGTGTATCAATTTCACTTTTAAAGTTATTAGCGTTAACCCTATGCGGTGCTGCTGCCATTGTTGCTAGACTGGGAAATTGCTTAAGGAATCAGATGAGGAAGTGGGTCACAAGAAGACCATTACATCGCTCTCATTTCCTTACCGGTTCACTTGACAAAACTGCAAAGGCATGTTATGTGTTCCCTTCTTTTTCTTCTATCTCTTGTTTCAAAGTTGTGCACTATACATATATAGAGAGAAATGTATTCTGATAGTGTTTTTCTTTCAGCTGTGGGATATGAGAACGCTGACTCTTATTAAGACTTACACTACAGGGGTGCCCGTAAATGCTGTCGCCATGTCTCCACTTCTCAACCATGTATGTACTAATGCTTCATGACTTGTTCTCTCAATTCGATTCCCATTATCAAACAAGTCATGATGTTATCTTTGTGAATATTTTCTCTTCTCTCTCTCTTAGGTTGTGCTGGGAGGTGGTCAAGATGCATCAGCTGTAACTACCACTGATCATCGTGCTGGGAAGTTCGAATCTAAGTTTTACGACAAGGTTAGTGTTACAATAAGAGGCGTTTACTTCAAAAACTGTAACCTAGGACAATGTATAAAGTTTGTGTGTTTGGTAATATATCATATACAGATTCTGCAAGAGGAAATAGGTGGTGTGAAAGGTCATTTTGGACCTATAAATGCTTTGGCATTCAATCCTGATGGGAAGAGGTAAACTAACAATATTTGATCGATTGATTGATTATATAACTTCTTCACATGATGATTTTTTTTGTTATTGTTGATTTTGGACCTACAAATGCTGATTTGTGAAATGTGTGTTTTCAGTTTCTCTAGTGGAGGTGAAGACGGCTACGTGAGATTGCATCACTTTGACTCCGATTACTTCAACATCAAGATTTAGATCTTTTTGAATAAGTCGCTCAATCCAGATTTTGTTCGCTCTTTAAAACATTACCATTTTTTTTTATGTACTACAAATTCTGTGATGATTCTTATATACGAAGCTTTTGAATTTAGGCCGAATCTTTACAAAATTCGGAAACTATATATAGTCCATCGAAAAATTACGACATTACCAAGATTTGCAAGTAACATTCCAGTTTTCATGTGCAGACCTGTCTCTTTTTTTTTGGAAGAAACCTTCCCCACAAAAAAAAAAAAGCAACACCACCGATATGAGAGATCTCTCATAAGGTTACACATCAGGTCTAAATGCAACATAGAAGAAAGCCATACATAAAAAAACAACAAAAGCCTCTCTATATTAACAACCACCACAACACCAAATTTTCATCTGGAGGAAAAGCTTCTCTCTCTGAAAATTTATAGATCAATCATCTCTCTCTCTACTATACTACCTATCAAGTTTTCTGGAATTAGCAACACTTGTTTTCTTTGTTTCTGTCGACAAATTAAGTAGAAATCGATACCCGAGTTATGATTGGACAATTTGTTAGCCCGCGGCTACAGCATCAGCTCGAGGCTTCGTATCGAGCAGTTGGTGCAGTTTGCTGGTAGAGTTAGAATCATTGTCTGCTTGGTTCTTGTTCTTGTCTCCAGTTCCTGGATTCTTAACTCTAGACAACATATTCCCGGAGACTCTCTTTTCGGGTTCCGAACTTTTCAGCTTGTCCTGTAAAACAACAAAAAACCCCCGCCATTTTCAAGAAAATGATAGACGCATTGAGAAGCATCATTGGATACTTACCAGCAAGGTTGCATTGGCTCCTCTTAGCTTATCAGATTTCTCATTAAGTTGGTTTAGTTCAGATCTTAATGCCATGTTTTCGGCTGTCAAGGCTTCAACTTTCCGAGCGAGTTCTTCAGTCTCGGCCTATAAAACAAGGAAATACGAATGCTTTATTAGCCTTTTATATGTTTTGGTGAGAATATCCACACCAACAAAAAAAGAATAGCTTCACTTTCTCTTTTATTAACCAAACCTGTTTCCTTAATCTTGACCTTCTAGCAGATTCTCGATTAGACTGTTTTCTTCGCTCACGTTTCAGTTCTCTCTCGTTCTGGAGAAAAAAATGGATACTTGTGAGGGAAATGGAACAAATTAGCTCGAAAATCGGATAAGTGGAACATCAAAATAAGTCACAGGGTACCTGAAGCCAAGTTTCAGGAGGAACCATGGCTAAAGATTGTGACATGAAGGGTTTGGAATTTGCACTTACACCAGTAGAGACTATAGCTCCAGCTCCTTGAACAGGTTTTACGCCGTTATCACCACTTGACGGAGCAACAGAACGAAATGAGCTAGATTGAACCAAATGTTTCCCATCTGCAAAAGAAGATGATCCGAATGAAAAGTCCGGTAAAATCCAATCCAACATTCACACCGAAACTAACTCTTTGGGACATGAAAAAGGCTATACCTTTTGTTGGAGTGCCCTCTCGACTTCTTTTAAGTTTTGGTTCATCTGCCTGGAAATATGCAAAAAGGTTTAGGTTTTGGTTTTCGCAATGGCAATGCGTAAGAAAAGAAAAGAAAAGAAAAGAGAGGTGGGATTACCCCAGTCGTATTCCCATCACTTCCATCAGTTGAACCATCTGTTTCCGAGCTGTTCCGTGATCGTTTATGTTCATCGGCACCATTTTCAGGATGACCATTTCCTAGAGACATAGCAAGCCCATCAAACTCTTTGAGCTTCTTCATCAATCCATTGTCTGTGTTCCCTGTAGATTTAGTAGGAGTGTCGATGCTCAAATGCGTCCCCTGCTGCCATTTATAACTACCCATTAATCACGGCGAGCAAAACCATTTCTCAATCCATTATGACCAAAACTGAATAGCACACTTACAGTTGTTAAAGGTGGACCCTTTTGACCTTGAGGCTGTGATCCCTGTCAAACCAAATTGATGTCAGCCACCTGATTTTCGGATTAAAGGTCACCAAGGATTGCTTGTTTTAGCAACTGAATTATTTACCATGGGAATTCCGGGATGAGCGTAAACTCCTCCTCCATGCGGGTAAACCGCTGCATAGGGTGTTCCATATGGTGACATCATATGCTGAAAGATTCAAGACCAAAAACACCGGTGAATCGTCTTCCTAATCAAGACAATTAGTCTTTGGGTTGACTAATAATACCTGAGGATTCCACATGTAAGGAGGAGGAGGATGACCAGATGCAGCCATAGCTGAATTATAATAAGGAGGCATTGCAACTCTTGGCCCATAATAAGCCTAGCAAGTAACATAACCCACATCATCATGCTACTATTACATATTACATAACCGGAGAGAGTAATAAAAGACAAACCTGCATAGCTGCCCAATCAGGGTAGACATGGACATTTGTCTGGTCCTGTCAACACATCAAGAGATTTAAGAAACAAGAACATTAATTTGACTAGGAATCATGGTTTGAAACTGTTCAACACACCACAGGTGAAGATGGTTTATCTGGTTTGGTGGACTTGGGTTCCTCGCTATTTCCCATGCTTTAAAGTTCCCCACTCAACAACAATGACTCTTTCTGCAAAATTAAACGATGTTGTGTGTGAGTAAGAGAGAGCCAGAGAGATAGGGGTAGGAACGTCTTTCTACCTTCCATCCTATGTTCAGAAAACTTTCTGGAAGACAAAGGGAATCAACAGAGTCGATAGTAATGGACAATTCTACCCCTGAAACAAATCACATGTACAAAAAAGCTCTATTCTTCTCAACGCTTTTGCTGTTTATGTTTAAATTCAAAAAACCAAAAAAAATAATTGAATTCAACTAAATGCAAAGGAAAACGATAAACAAAAAAAAAAGATGATGAAAAGTTGAAAACGTAAAAACCAAAAAGGCCAAATCTTTCGAAAATCCTATGAATGATCCCAAAACTAAGAAGACCAATGAATGATGATGATTTCTCAAAGGGAAAAATCTTGGAACAAATAATCGGTTTGTACAATCTATGTTATGCAATTACCTCCAAGAATCCGAAAAGCTCTTGCTAGCTAGCTAGCTCAGAAATCCAAAACGTGAATACGAAACCTAAAGAGTAATTAAACGCATTTTAATCTCTCTCTCTCTCTCTCTCTCTCTCTCTCTCTCTCTCTCTCTCTCTCTCTCTCTAAAACCAGAGCGAAAAAGAGTTCAGTTTTTTTTGAGGGAGGGAGGGAGACGAGAGAGAGAAAAAACGGAGCGCCAAGACGATGACCACGTCATCAGACACGTGTCATGCGAATATATTACAGCGTAAACTACGGTGGTGTTTGATGAGTTGGCTCATAGAGTTTCGTGCCAACCATTTGTTTTTCCTTCTCATGTCATCTTCACCGTACACGTGTTCGATTGCGAGTCGCTCTACGAATCGCTCATGTGACTTACGTGGTCCGTCCATTTAATTTCCCCAAGTCTCTTTTAAGTTAAAAAGGATTTAAAATTCCATATTTACCATACTGTATAATCCTCTTCAAATCCGTCTTCACGTCAGTGAAGTCATGTGCAACATAAAGATTTTTATTTTTAAAAAGACGTTAATTTGTGAGAAAACAGGTATTTCCTTTTTCCTTCCAACGAATTTTCCGAATAATTATTTTTTGGTAGATACATTTACGGCCAACAGAATAAATTCCATACATCACATAAAATATCAATCATGTTTCTTTAATGACGTCATATTTGCAAAACTTAAGAAGGTAAAACAAAAGAGAGTCCAAAATATTTACTATCTCATGAAATTAAAATTAATCTTTAGATTTTGTTAATTTTATTTTGTCAACATGGTCCACTAAACCATTTTATTCAATCGGTTGTAAAAAAAGGAGTTAAATAATTAAAAAACTGTATAAATGAATTCTTAACCATTTGATAAAAAACATTTATCTCATAAATTTTGACAATTAGGTTGGGCGTGTTTATACTAATTTGATTTTGCTTCGAATATAATATTTAAATTTTGATTAGAGAAAAAGGGTAACAGTGGTAATTAGACATGAGGAAAAGACTTTTGACTATTAGTATCTCCGACGCGGAGAGCACTTCTGTCAACTAAACTAAAGATCTTGACCGTCCATCTTTACCAACCGATTCAAATCGCCCAAAGGTGCCACGAGACGACCCACGTGTATGGCCACGTTTTTGCCATCATGGAAGAAGGGAAAAGAAAGACTTTTTATTAATAATAAAAAAAAAAAAAACAAGAGGAAATCAGGACCCACAATTCCGACAACTGCTTCGGATCCAACGGCTGGGATAAACAAATGATCCAACGGATGGAAACAAGCCACGCCAGTTGAATATTGGCATCTAAGAGGTTAAAAGGGCCAACGAGGCTTTTGCGTTGGCGTAAAAGAGCTTCTATCCACGAAGTGGTCCCTACATTACGAAATGCGACTCACATGGATGTATCTACGTGTCGATTGCTCATTCGATGATTTACAAAATATTGTCTGTGCTCTAGTTTCTATTATTAAGATTTTGTGTACAGTACACAGAGACCAGAGCATAATACTCGTATAATTCTACTCAGGTTTCGATGACGTAAGCGTAGGTAAAGACCTCGTCAGATTTGAATCTGGGCCGTTCATCTAGTCTAGAAAAATCGACGGTGATGCCGCTTTAACGCCGCCTCGAGTAAGAAAGAACGTGTGTATATAACTCGAATCATCTGACGTGGCTATCAATATTGTAGTGGAAAAAAAAAGGATTATTATTGCTACGTGGGCCGACGTCAGAAAAGGAGATCTAAATCGGACGGTCCAAACGTGTCCCCGACAAAATGACGTGTCTATCTGGTAAGCGGATAGTCTTACTTACGCATTTATGTGGGCCCGCGTGTGACGAGGACTCGAATCCTCTACCCTGATTTCCCGAAACTACCCTTATGACTCTGGCCGTACCACTCTAGCCGCATTGTTTGAACGCACACTGAGCAATTTTACTTAAAATCTACGACATCGTTTCAACGGGTAGTTACAAAGCGACGGTTATAAGCCCAGAGCCCATATTTTAAGGTCTAATCTCATAAGCTAGGCCCAATTTTATTTTTCACGTCAAGTAAGGCCCGAAACCTAGGACTAAAATTATTAAAAAAGGACGAGTTTACTGGTGCAATTAAAAAAAAAGGGGTTAAAATCCAATCAAATTTACAGTGTGTACCTTTTTTTTTTTTCTTTTTTTAAGTCAGAGTGGGTATTACTCTTTAAAACCTTACTTTTACTGCTCCGTAGGCAATTACAAAAGACACTCGTGGTTAGAGAAGCTACATAAAGAGAGAACATAACTCAAATATGGAGATGGACAAAGAGAGAGAAAATGATATCAGTGAAGGTCTGTGGATCGTTTAATAGTGAGCTCGGCTCGGAGATGGAGAATGCCATTGATGAAGTATTGACTGTCCTCGGCGATAAACGAAGTCCAAGGAATCCCGAAAAGGTTTCTGTAACCAACCGCTTTCCCGCCGGTGAATGTGTAGTTCCCTCTGTATTTGCTTGTGAAATCCTGATCTGGTTTCTGTCTAGCCGCGAATTCGTAGTCCACACCAAAACTCACAGCTCCTTTCTCTTGCATCCCAAGGAAAAGCCCAAAGCAGTGGAACGAGCTTTGCTGGTCCATGTTGCAGTGCGCCGAGAGGAAGAAGCCTTGACCTCCTAAGTGGAAGGCCTGAGAATAGACTCTCCCCGAAGGGAATAATCCTGCGCATTCCTCTCGCTTCAAGTCCAGGTACACTACACATTGCGGGCGAGGAAGCTCAAACTCGACAACTTTTACAGGTCTGTATTTGTAAGCCCTCTCTATGAAACGGCGATTCATGGAGTCTGATCCTTCAGCAGCTAGGATGCGTTGCCTGTGCGGGGCTTCTGCTTTGAAGAAGAGCGCTTCTAGAACTTGCTTTGATGCTACTTCATGCTCAAAGTCACTGCAAGTTAGTACCTTTTTCAGTTTTCGACACGTCATGTATGGGAAGCGGATGTAGAGCGCAAGGCGTGAACCCAGAATCTCTCTACGGTCTTCCAATGAGCTGTACTGTCCCCTTGCCCATTTCAACACAAAATCATAAACAGCGTCCTCAGAAGCAATTTGGAGATCATCGCTCGATAGTATCGCCTCGATTCCAGCCAATGGTAAGGCCATAACCTCCTCCTGAAACCTGTACAAAAATGGTATCACATGAATACAAGAATTTTACATCACTCGAGTAAATGCATTTCAAACCATTGGAATCTTACTTGGTAATATCCTTGTACCGCGAGGCAAGGAACTGCTTTGCTGCATCCGTTAGAGGTTGGACTGCTTCAGCCATTAAAACACTGGAGGGAAGCTCGAGATAGAGCAAAGCGGAATCGGGGGTCATAGGCATATTGCGGAGAAGTCTACTGCAATACCTCATGCAGGAAGCAACCTCAAACTTGTCAGCAGCCATAAGCACATCTAATAAAGCAGGTGCTGTTGTGACAGTTAGAGAGTTGCTATACATAAAGTTTAAAAGCTCCATCAAAGCACCTTCCTCTGCCATACACATAAAAGCAGAGCACGAAAAAATCAACATTGTGGACACTCTTAACACAGACTACGTTTGATGGATACAAAATACCATTTATGCAAATCAAAGTCAGTAACTGAGTTAACACAACAGGAATAAAGAATCCAAAACAATAAGAAACCAAAAGAAAGCTAGTAGAGAATTGGAGCCAACAAGACAAGATTGACAAAAGCAGAAATGAAGCAAAATCTTGACTTGAATTGCTGTACCTTGTGCACTAATTCTAAGGGTTACATGTCTTTGTTCTGATTCCCTCATTCCATTGGAGAACAGCTACAACAAGAAGCAAAGAATAGTGTTACGTGCAAGATAAACAGGAGCAAACAATAAGGATATAAGAGAAATATAAGTGTTAATACCTTGTAGAAGAAAGGGCTTTTTGCAGCCAAGATCGGAGAACTAATATGGAGTTCTTTAACTCTAACAACATTAGAATGGTCCATTCCCCAGCTTGGCTCACTGGATGCATCGTCGTCACCTGAAAAATCAAAGCTAGAACGTTTTAGAAAAGTTACCTTGACAAGGCTCTTTTGAGGATTAGAAAATATCACAAATCCAAACCCAATCACTCGAGAGGATATAGAATGCGAAATACATGCTCAAGTACCTGATAGAGCCTCTTCCACCATTGCCTCTCCTTCATCGTCAAGATTATCACCACCAGGACAATCATCCATATCAGGTTGGTTGTTATCGGTTAAAATCTGCTCCTCAGCACATGCCACAATATCTGAAATCGTAACTGGAAATGCAAAACATATTAAGTTTCTTAAACAGTAAAACCCAATGGAGATGGGAGGAGAAACCAAAAGCCAAAAGCCCTAAACGAGGCAGCAGAAAAATTCTAAAAAATCACGCGCGCATTTCAACCACGGCACCACGAAATTTGAGATTCCACTCGATCGAATAAATGAATTACGATTCCTAAGTAGGAAAAAAAAAAAACGTACCACCATTGTCCTTCTTGTTATCCTCTCTTCTCCTCTTGCGATGACGAGCCCAATCGGCAATACTCGTACAGCCTTCACCATCAGACCTAGAATCCGAAGGCCCACCCATGATCTCGATCCGGAGCAAACGGTCGGAGAAGTTACTGTCGTTGAAGGCGAAACCGAAATCACCTTCGGAGGAAGAACCATGGCGAGAGAAATTGGAATCCATCTCGGTCTTAGGGTCAAATAGATCGGTATTATTGGAACCTCTCATCCTCCTTTTTCGAAACCCTCTCTCCGTCTTCTCTCCGGCGAAAACCCGAGCAGATGAATCAGGAAAAAAGGGGGTCAAAATTCGAAAATGGATTCTCGAGGAACGAAATAACAAACAAACAAACCCTAGAAATGTTTTTTTTGTTTTTTTTTTTTTTTTTTGAATTACCCAAANTTTTTTTTTGTGAACTACCCAAAAGAAAAGGACGAGAGAGAAGAGAGCTGGTCGAAGCTGGACAGAGAAAGTTGAACGGTTACGGTTACAGGTCGGTGACGAATAAATAAATGAAAGGCTAATAAAAGAACACAGCTTCTCTTCTTCTGTCGTTTGTTTATATATCTCTGTTCCTTAGTGGCTAACTTTCTTACCGGTTCGGTCTTTTTAATTTTTAAAATAAGATGTTTGAATGTATTTTGCTTCTTTGGAATATAAAGAAACCAAACTACACACCAATCGTGTTACTACAATTTTAATTCTGATTTATATAGTTTTCTTTGGAATTCAATTTTTTTACAGTAGATATGAATAAAATGTAACATTTAAAACAAATTAAAGTTTAGTTTTCAGTATTTTTATTGTTTTCTTTTTTTTTTTCAAATTTTATCGGTCCGGTATATTCGAATTAGAAACAAAAAATCAAATAAAAAGAAACACCATAAGAAATTAAAGTTTTCCGAACTAACACAAAAATAGTTTCTAGGAATCTATTTAGTATTTACTTAATTAGAAGAAAAAGAAAAAAAAGTTGAGTTTTTTTTGTGTGCTCTGATAATAGGGAAAATTAGGATTGTAATTGGTTGGAAAGCGTCAAATTTGGCAAGAAGACAACTCGTTCCATAAACGGCAATGCCTAATCTCGTAGAATATCCGTGTGAAACTTGGAATCAAAAGTCTAATTTGAAGTTTCTTTTAATAAAACTAATTAGTTCAACGTTTTATATAAGACTTTGTGAATTAGATTTTGACCGGTCGAGTGAAGCTTGGCAATGCAACTATGGTATGATAATTGGATTTTATAGACACAAATTAGGACTAATCTCCTGTATAGACTTCTTCGTAGGCTTAGTGTATACACTACAATCAAACCACCTATCATTTATAAAACAGTTGACAATATATATATATATATCAATTCTCAAACTAAACAATCGAACTAATTTCAATCTGATTAAACTTATACCTAATTTTTGTTATTGTTCTTGTAAAATGTTCAATAACCCGTATAGATGACATTATTATTTTAAATTAGGTAAGATGTTCCTTCTAACTAAGATTCATTTTGATTGATTAAAAAGAATAACAAATGAAATATTTAAATTCCTGTTGACAGAGAAAAAAAAAGGACAAATTTATTTCATAGATTATAGATACATATAAACAGACAACATTTGTGACTTGTCTACCAAATCAAACGTAGTTTTAAAGTTAGACGAAACTAAGCACTTAAATTTAAATTGAATACAAGCAAAGGATATCGAAACACAACTACAAATATGATACTCTGTTGCATATTAACAACAATCACATGACTTACTGGAACTATATATAAGTAGAGTTATTAATGTAAATAAAACAACCTACATTTATACATAGTGAGTTTTAATTAATTTGATTGAGATCCCATCGATTTAATAAACAGCATTCATATCATATTTTGAAACTGGCCCACGACATCTTCCCATATCAAACAACATTAATGTCCCCGATGGAAGCATCAACCACAAACACCTACAAATACACACATCAAATTGAATCAAAAATTCATTAGAGAAAACCAAGTTGTTTGAATCAAACCTGAATATAGTTAAATAAAAATAAAATCATGGATTTTAGCAACAAAAAACAAAAATTAATGGTGAAATTCAACCATGGTCAAATATAACTTTTATATTATTACGTGTAAATATAACTTTTTGAAACATAGTGTATAGAATAGACACAAAGGATAAAGACAAAGGGGGAAAAAGAAAAAGAAAAGGAGCTCCCTTCAATCCAAACGAAGAGAAAAGAAGGATATATGAAGAAAAAGGAGATCTAAGAGGCCATGCAAACCCCTTAAAGTGCGCATTCTTCAAACTCTTAACCTACGCACTCTCTACGAGGAATCCATGAACAATTAGATTTCTGTTTTTATTTCCTTAAATCTTGTCCTCCTCGTTTTGGACGAAGGCAGCTCCTTTTGTTACACTTGATCGAACTAGTGTGCACAAAGAGTTTGGTCTTTTTATCAAACAAAAAAAGAAAAGAAAGAAGAGTGATCTTTTTATTACAAAACTAAATAAATAAAAAATTCGAAGAAGTTGTAAGATTGTGATGGATTGATGAAGCTAATGATGTGAAGAAGAAGATTATTTAGAGTGGTTTATATAGATGAAAGAGCAAAAAACCCTAGTTCTACTTGTAGGGACGATTATGGAAAAAATCTTATAAAAAATGGAAAAGCATAGAAGAGAAAAATGGCAATAAATATTGTCATTAATTAGAGACTGAACATAATCTTGTTGGATAGATTCTCTTTTAATATACGGAAAAGGAGAGGGAGAGTCTAGGGAGAGTGAGAGTGAGAGAGAGAGTATGGGCCCTTAGTTGTTATTCCCGTGTATTATTTTGCAATGTTTTGCATTATGACTAAAGAAAATAGTAAGGTTTAAAATGTACAACTTATACAAATTATGATTATTGAAGAGAATCCATAAGGCTGATGGAGTTTGGTCAAACACATTTACCGACATATCTTTGACTTGTCTATATACCATTAATAATCAGTATTCTTATTGTGAAATGAACCGAATTAATTTTTGGATAAAGGAAGTTTGAACTAGTCAACAAAAAGTCTAATTTATTGTAAAACTAGTTATCATAAAATGGAAGATCTATGTATATACATTCAATTTTTTTTGTTCAACTAAAAATGATTAAAAAATTGATCGGATATGTGTTCATAGCCATCATGTTATTATTTAAATCCGATAAAATGTGTATCGACGGTTGGTTCGGTCACTTGGTTTGGTTTCCTGTAACAATTGGCAAAAAGTTAACTCTATATTTAATAAATTATTTGAAATTTGACAAGCATGCACAGACCAGAGAATTACTTCCAACATAAGGTTTTTATCAAATGACTCAAGCTTGAACCGGATGACTCGGACTCGACTCTGGTTTCAAAGAACGTAAACGTCGACTCTCTACACGAGCTTCCATTAGCTTATCCTTGAGAGTACGATGATTATCCTCTCTCATCGTCACATTCACATTCCTCGGAAGAATCTTCGAGAAAGTTCTAGACTTTTCTAGACTCTGATGATCATCAACGTTCCTTGGACTAGTCTCTGGATGAATCTTGTCTCCTTCCGACGACATAGATAGATTATAAACTTGATCTGAGCTCCCCTTGCTCTTCGTAAGCTGCAATTTGTTATCTCTTCTTGTTCGCTTTTCGAGTTCCTTCAAGCAAACCCTTTGATGCATAGAAGCTGAATCATCCGGGTTTGCTCTCAAGTCACTTCCTTTGCTTGAATGTGATCTTCTCTTCCCCTTGGCCTGCAGAAACGTTTCGATATCAAAATCTAACTTGCGTGATACTAAATCATCTATATCATCTTCCTCTTGCTTCATTTGTAACCTCTGATCATTCCACACTTCTGCAATCTGCACAATTACTTTATCACTCACCGGTGACTTATTCCCTATCCTTCTCACCTTATCTTCATAATCTTTAACTGCTTTTGCAAACTCATCGCATAGATTTTCCACAACAAATCGTTCCTTTCTCTCATTTTCAAGATCTTTCAAAGCTTTTGTTAAACAATGCTTTGCTTCACAAAGCTCCCGTGTTAGCTTCCGGTGCATACTCTCTGACTTCTTTCTAACTTCCCTCTCATCATCTAACTCCTTCTTTATCGATCGTAACACATCCTTTAGCTCTTCTTCTTCCTCCTTTTTCTTCCATATTCGCCTATCGCTCTGCTTCTCCCGATGCTGCACCTCCTTGATCTCGGCTCTACATTCGTCCAACTCCATCTTTAGAGCTTTAACCAAAGACATATTAGCAGCATTCTGCTCTTCGAGACTCCATATCCGGTTAAGCACCTTGAGAAGCTTTGTAGAGGAACCCAAACCATAGCTCGTAGACTTTACCAGCGAAGAACCAGTCTGACTAAAAGCTGGCTTACGCTCCACAACCTACAAATACATTAAGCCAAGCACACACCAAAATTTGCTCAAAAAAATATTGCAAAAACATCATTTCCTTGGTTACATTTGGAGTGAACAAAGAGCAAAAGACTTTTGTTTTTCTCACCTCCACTGAACTGCTGCTGCAACTTGCAGGAGAGATTGGTTGCAACAGATCGCCATTTCTATGATCATGAGTTGCTGCAATTTGCCTTTTCAAGCTACCTCTGCTTGGTGACTGCAAGTAAAACTCAGTATATATAATTAATTACATTCTTCCACAAAACGTTCAATTTCGAAACACACATAAAATCAAGGGCTCTAATAGATCCATCACAACTTTACGACCATGAGATATGTCCAGTGGAATTTGCCGGTAGAATTTCCTCTAGATCTCATCATAAATTAGAGATCAACACTTTACGAAAAATGAGATTTCCAGAATTTGTGCAAATAAGAGAATTTTCGGTGGAATTTCCTCTAGGCTTATCATGAAGAAAATGAGATTTATTTCCGGTGGAAAATTGCTAAAACCCTACATAAACCCGCCAAAAACATTTGAGAATTAAAAAGCCAAAATTGTTCACCTGATGATCGTGAAGCGGACTACGACAGGGTGATTCCACATCCGAATCCCGTCGCCGACATCGTCGCAGCCCAATCGGCGGCCGGAAATGTTCAGTTTCCCACAAATCGGCGCACAGTTTCCGGACGGAAACCTCCGAACTCACCAAAAACTCCTTCGTCTCGACTACGGCGGAGGAAGCTCTGACTCGCGGCGGCGAAATCCCGAGCCGCCACGTTGGCGGAGGAGTAGAAGGACCTGCTCTTTTACAGTAATTACCCACCAAGAAACTTCGTCTCAGCTTTTTCTCCATTCCTCCTTCTTCACATTCTCTCTCCTCACTCTGGTTCCTTGTTTCTCTCTCCCTCCCAAACCCTTGAGCCGAGTCAGAGACTCTTAAATGGAGGATTCTCTTCTTCTTCTTCTTAAGATGGGGAATGTCGAATTTCTGAGGCTAATTAACAAAAGTTGGGATCTTTTTGTTGTCCTCTTGTTGGAGCCTACACTTCTGTCTCGACTCTCGAGTCGTGTCTCTGTTTCTATCTTCTTTTCCCTTAAAAATTCTCTGATCACAATGGCTTATCCTTAAAAATGTCGGATCTTTCTTTTATCGTTTATACAAATAAAAACCCAAAAACGTGATTTGCTCTTGGATATGAATGTTTATAGTATGATTAAATCTATGGAGTAGAATAGCATTATTTGTATTAATTATCCAAAGCCTGTTACTCTCTCCCGACAAAGTTTACGAGTTAACTCTGACTTTTTCTTCTTCCCAACAAAGCCATAGATTTTTATTTACTGCAAGGGGAAATATTTCTCTAAGATACATACTTTACAATCAGAGACAGAGGATGCGTGTGAACTGTGTAATATTGTGAACTTTTTTCATTTTCACCTTTATGCTCTTTTCTTTTTGCCATAATAGAGATTAACCTTTTTCTCCGATAAATAGTTTCTGATAGGAATAGTTACAGTAGTTAAAACAATGCTACATGTTTCAAACAATTAACTATTCAAAACTTTTTTGAATGTTTGATGTGCTTTAGACATTCTGAATGTATCAAGGGCAAACCTCTGTGAAATAAGACGGAAATAAATTTCTAATATATATTTTTTTTTTGGTCGAAAAAAGTAAGTAAATATGAAATAAGACGGAAATGAATTTCTAATATATAAACACAACTTTTGACAGATATGCAACATGGGTGGATAAACCCCTCAAACGAGGTTTTTGTGCTATTAAATTTGGGGATTGAGAGTAGGCTAATAGAGTCATTATGAGGTTAAATGGGAGTTACGAATAAAAAATCATTCGTATCAGAAACAGCCATGCTTCAAGATTCCTGGTCCTTTCAAATTTGAATGCTAGTCTAAAGCTCCAAGGCTATTATGGCCAACACTGACACCATTTCCTTTTTTTACCATAGGTATAGGTGAGAGTGAGATTAAATCATTACCGATTCTTTCTCTTGCACATGTTAATTGTTGTTTGTTGTAATGAGAAAGCCCATAAGAGAACATAAGAGATGATGGAGATGAGTGTAAATGGCGTTGGGACGTGAAACGGGACCACAAGGGAGGGATTAATATTCGGCGGCTAATAGACAAAGAAACGTGACGATGAGAAAGAAGAAATTGAAGAGTGAGTTTTTGGCATGAAAAGGATCACTATCTCCGCACGAACCACACACTCATTGCCTTTTTCCCAAAACAAATTTTAATGGTAACTTAAATGTAATAGAAAAAAAGTAAATATGAAATTTACTATGTGTGATATGGTCCCCTCGCTATAGTATAAACTATAAACTCCCATTCTCATTACTCATCATAAATCATAATCGTCCTGGGTGTGGATGATAAATTGATAAATTGACGCAAGAGTTGTATTTTATATCTTTAATTACTAACTATAATTTGGACACTTAATATAATTAGTTCTACTCTTGTTGTTTCTGTCTTTCGAAGAAAGTTGTGCTGTTCTCCACGGCTTCTATGAATAAATATATGAAAAACGACCCACAATTCCTTAATCAACTATTTTTTTTTAATATTTAAAATTGTTGCGCAATGTTAGAAAAAGAACAATATGAACATTTGAAATTACTAATGGCCCAGTTAAAAAAATACTAATGGGCCAATTATCGTATAGGCCTAAAATATATGGACCTGAACACAAAAAAGAGACTACAATAATATAAAGACCAACAAATATCCTCCTACATGAAATCTTCCCTGTTTTGACTTCTGAGAAAGCGCATCGAAGCAGAATCTTCTAAAATTGATGAAATGGGGAAAATTCGAGGACAGAAGGGTAATTTTCCAAAATTCTGTTATGGAGATGGATAAAAGATATGAGGTGGACAGAGGATAGAAGAGATCAAATCAAGGTTTCTGTCGGTTACATTACAGCATCGGCCAAACTTGCGGACATTGGTTTGGTTGCGTTCTTTCCACGGTTAGGTTTAGGACGTCTAATCTGTGTCCTCTTCTTCTTTGACAGTTTCTTCTCTAGGCTTTTGACCCGACCGGTTAATTTCGATATGACTTCGAGTTGTTCTCTGCCTGCCTTTACTAGCGTCTCCATCGTTTCCTTGAATCGCTGGTTCTCCTCCATCAGCTTTTTGGTTTCTTCTGATATCTCATGTCCGATGACTGCCGTCTCTGGAGGCTGTTCCATCTCTTCTTGTGGCTTAGAAGTCTCTTGGACTATGCCTTTGGAGTGATCGCACGAGCGGTCAACGTTAGTCTCCTCCTGGCTCTTTGTTTCAGCGTCCAAGGCAGTCGTTTCCGCTGCACAAGTACATGATGATGAATCTTGTGAAAGAAGCTGTGTATCATCGTCATTCACTCCAACAGGTAGCTCGGAGAATTCCACATCGTCTCCCTTTCTTTCTTCATTCTCAGACGCGTCGGCCACAGTTTCACAGACATCAATATCATTTTTTGGGGCTTCAAAATCCGGTCCACGAGTAGTTTCCACAATTTGCGGCAATTCGTGAGGTGGCTCCTCCACCATGGCTTTGTCTTCCTCAGGCTTCATCACTGTCGTTCCATTTCCATCAGCTGCCAATGGATTGATTGGCAGAACGGTCTCAGCCTCTCCAATTTTCTCTGGAATGGTTGCCACCTCACATATGCTCGTTTGCTCAGGATATGTCGCTTGGGTCTCAGTTAATCCAGTACCGTCTTCTGCTTCAGCCACCAGCTGTTCATCTGTTAGATTCATGAGACTCGGAGAATTTTCCTCGGGAGAAAGAGGAAGAACCTTCTCTGTATTCGTGTCAGATACAAGTTTGTTCTCTTCTGCAAGATGACTGCCCTCCAGGTTCACTGGACAATCACCAGTCTGAGAGGTAATTTCGACTTGTTCCTCTACAGCCTCCTTCTCCGCGCCACTCTTCCTCAAAGAGTCAAGCTTCTCCTGAATGTCTGAGAGCTCTCTAGCCAAAGATTTTCTGTAGTCTCTGATACTAGGATGCAAGCCCTGCAGGAAAAAACAGAAGTACAGAAAACTGTCACCACCAATCTCATACAACAACGCTAATCACAACTATCTCGGTCTGTCAATGAAATTGATAACACAACAAAAGATCGGTCTTTCACACATTACCTGTACCGAATCCAGTTTTAGTAGAAGGCTCATCACCATTTCTCCCAGAATTACAATCTCCTTCTCTTCAATGTGCTGATCATTAGAAACTTCTAGCGCCTGAATACGCTTTTTAACATCTCCCATCTGCTCGCGGACAGTAGCTATCTCCTTCAATTTCTTAATTGGCTCCCATCTTCTCACATCATATCCGCGGTACCTAGATTGGATAATTCTAGCAGCTTCCTCTTCTGTAAAAGGCTTCTTTGCGGCCCTTTCTCTACCCTCCTTAGTTTCACAAGTTCTACCAATTTCACTCTTTACTCCTCCTTGCAGATTAGGATTGCTTTCAACTAATTCTTTTTCTGTGCGCCCCTCAGACATTTTCTTTTCTTTGTTTGCCTCTTCACATTTTACATTACAAGCCTCAGGAACGAACGTTGTTTCAGCCTTCTTGGAGCTCAGTGGGGATGAAACCTTAGTTTCTTCTGACGTTAAGGGTAGTTCCTTTCGTCTAGGAGGGCTAAGAGATTTGGAAACACCATTTCTCTTCTTCGGCAACGGGTCAACACGCAGACAAACCGGAGGCAACCTAGATGCTTTTGGTGAAGACGAAGACTGCTCCTTTTTTGTGTTCTCAACCGGCTCGTTCTTTGCAATCCTTTTGGTTGGCTCCGTTGGTTTTGGTAGATGATTCGCTGATAGTTTCACGGGAATATTTCTTGGTTCCTGTAGATGGTTCTCCACAGGAATATTTCTCATGGAACTTCTCTCATCCGCATCTGAGCGTACCTTGCACTCAAAGTTCCCTTCTTCACCTCTGTGTTGCGCAACTTGCCCTTCACTGACGTTGGGACCAGAGGGGAAAGGTTTCAAGTTACACTCTTCATTACTACGCCCCATAATCTCGGAACCTTCAACATCTTCTCTTTTCTCAGGAGATGGTATCCAAAAAATAGGATATGGACGCTGTCCCGACTCGTCTTTGTTCTTCTGCATATGTGCTTCCTTCCCGTCCAGGCCCTGCAATAAGGTTTTCAACTTGCTGATATCAAACGGGAGTTCCACGGATTTCCCATTCTGTATCTTTTTCCTGTCTTGATTCTGAATCAAGGACTTCATGGTGCTCTCGTCGAATGGGAAAAAACCATTCCAAGACTTGGGATCACTTTTCTGTACCTTCATATTCTCAGGGGCTTTAATCTCAGGAGGAGGTTGTTCATGACTCCCTGACCCAAGAGAACTTCCATGCTTTTGATTCATAGCATTCTCATGAGGAATCCATATAACTGGGTAAGAGCAGTCGGTCGAGTGAAGTGGAAGTAGAGCTCCTTCTTTTCCTTTCTCACTCTCCGGCTGGTGCTCTTCAATCACAACGCTGGTGTCATTCCTCGGAGAACCCATCTGGGGAAGACATTTCGTACAGTGATGCTTCCCAGGGACATCCTTCTCAAAGTCATACCCAGGGTGATATCCAACTGGAAACGGCTGATGAATGTAATAAGGAGGAGCGTGAGGCTGGAACCCAGAATTGTTCATACAACATGTATGGTACGGTACTTGTGGGGGATAACAAGGAGGCCAGTAAGGAGTGTAGGCAGGAAAGTTGCCATGGATGCAGCTTCCATAACACGGTGATGGAGAAGGCCAATGTTCACATGACGCAGGGGATGAAGCATCCGTTGTGATATGTTGAGGATAGTTCCCAAACCCTTGGTGATAGTGTCCTTGTGGTCTCATCTGGCCTGGTTGTGATGAGTTCATGTACATAGGCATCATCTTTGATCAACTTCAGTATCGCTGCAGCAAAATCCCAACCGATAAGTTAATAGAAGAATACAACGGAAACTTAGGACAACTACGAAACACAAGAGAATAACTGAACACAGCGGCAAAAGAAAAGTTCAAATCCTCGGAATCAAAATGCATTTCCAAATGAATGAAATCAAATCGTAACATGATCAAACATCAAACCATCAAGATTCACCCAATTCACTGAACGGAATAAATTGTAAATGGTTTAGCTAAACCAATTACAATTTACATCTTGAGAAATAAGAAGGGTAAAATTGGAATTCTCATAGCTATTGATCACAAGGGAAAGCAATGGAGCTTACCCTTAACCGAATCGAGACGCAGCGGAAACGTGATAAAAATCCACCGAAACGATCTAAAACTTGTGATGACTGCGAAACTCTTTTTCCACCAACCAAAATTGCAATTTTTTTCTTTGATTTCTTTTCTGATTCAGATGATCTCGGCTTCTTTTCTGTGGATAACGAAATATCTGATGACATTTCTTAATTTATAGAGAGACGAAGAAGATCTTTCTGCTGCTCTCCAGACCATTCTCGCCACAACTCCTTTGAAGCATCTGGATTTTTCTCCTCGTTTCTTAAAAGTTAAAACTAACACGTGATTTTAGAAACTCGCTTCGCGTCTGAATTGATACGGACCATTTTAAATTAGGCCCATTATGTTAGACGGATCACATTATTGGGCTTTTATATTTCGGGTTAAATAGGTAAATTTGTAGCTTGTCTTCAATGTCGATCTCCGTCTCTGATACCCTCCTGTACAATTCCAAAACCTCTCTGCCTCCGCCGATTCCGACCTCGCATAATAGTTAGCTTCCCATTCTCTCTACTTCGTTCTAGGGTTTTTTTCACTCTTTGCCTCAAAGATGGGAAGGGCAAAGAAACCTCAGAAGTTTGCTGTGATGAAGAAGACGATAAGCCACAAAGCTTTGAAGAAGTTAGTATAACGATTGTTCTTCCTTGAAATTTGACTTTTTATTTATTTATTTAATTTTCAATGTTGTTTTGTTTTTTTCTTCAGTTACAAGGAGGAAGTTCTGAATCCAAACAAGAAGGACCTCACGGAACTTCCGAGAAACGTGTAGGCTTAGCTAATCCCTCTTGCCAAGTTGTAATTTTTTGGGTTTCCTTAGAATTTAAATTTGATTTTTTTTTTTGGGTTTCTTGGATCAGTCCGAATGTTCCTTCTGGGATGTTCTTTTCTTACAACTCTAGTTTGGTTCCTCCTTACCGGGTTTTGGTGGATACTAACTTCATCAATTTCTCAATCCAGAATAAGGTACATATTCAATTGCATTTCTCTACTACTGAGCTACAATCAGAACGTGTGTGATAAAAAAGATCGATCTTTGTAGAGTGAATTGTCTTCGTGGAGCTGATTTGAATCTCGTTTTGGTTCTAATTAATTTTTTTTTTTTTCCTTTGTTCTCTATAGCTGGATCTTGAGAAGGGAATGATGGACTGTTTGTACGCAAAATGTGAGTTACTTAAACTTTGGTAGGTGTTCTTTAGTTATGCATATAGATATGCAAGATTGACCTTTGATCGTTTCGGGTTTGAAGGCACTCCTTGTATAACGGACTGCGTCATGGCTGAGCTAGAGAAGTTAGGTCAGAAGTATCGTGTCGCTCTAAGGTAAAGCTTTAAGATTTCAAAGGGTTTTAGTATAATTGTTTTCGTCTCCATTTCGTGGATTCTTAACTGGTAAATTTGGTAGGATTGCGAAAGATCCTCGCTTCGAAAGACTGCCGTGTGTACACAAAGGGACATATGCTGATGACTGTCTCGTTGACAGAGTTACTCAGGTAATGCTTCGTTCTTGCCTTGTTGAACTTTGAATCCAGACTCTGTATGGAGATACTGATGCTCTAGTCTCATGGATCTTGGTGTATATATGCTATCTTTTGTATGTTTCTTTGATATTGTTTTTCTTGTTATATACAGCATAAGTGCTTCATAGTGGCTACTTGTGATAGAGACTTGAAGCGAAGAATTCGAAAGGTAAAAGATAGTTTGATATGTCAGTGGCTCAGTGCTTTAAAAAAAAAAAAAAAATCCATGACTGAAATATTTGGATGTTAACTTTTCTTTTGTTTGTTTGCAGATTCCTGGTGTGCCGATCATGTATGTGACGCGGCGCAAATACTCAATAGAGAAGCTGCCTGAAGCAACAATTGGTGGAGGTACGCATCTTTCGACTGGGACATCTGAATCTATAGGTACTTTGATATTAGCCTATTCGAACGCTTTTGTAACCTTGGCTGGTTTTTACTGGTGCAGCTCCAAGATACTGATAATTGAACAGAGACCCGTATGGACCACCCCGAGAAGCTCTGAAGCCTGAGTCAGTGTCGGTTTAAGCTCTGAATCAAATGTTATCTTGAGCGATTTTTGTTCTCTTGAGTTGTGTAATCTGCTGGCTGTTTTGATACAAGGTTAATTAATAACTTCGTAGAAATCTTTATGGTGCTATGACTTTTGCACTTCAAAGCCTTTTAAAACACATTATTCTTAATCTATTACACAGTTTTGTTAATGACGGACCATACTCATGTCTTGTTTGACTTCGTACATTGATGTGGGACTGGGAATTATGATATAATTACATGAAAAGACAACGTGTTGTTAAAATAAAAAAAACGTGGTATAATATTGAATTTTCCTTCCCAGTATAGAGAGTTGGTGTTTCACGAGACGTAACCAGCTTTGAGCTTCGGAGTTTTCTGTTTGACGAAGAATGCAGATAGTACACTTTTGGTCCGTACGGGGGCTTGAATGATCTCTCGTCGTGGGTTGTCAAGTGACTTGTGTGCTGTCATAAGTTTAGGAACTTCCAGATCCTGAGGAACAACAAACTCGTCTCATCAAGATCATGAACTTATATCATTTGCTCTACCTATGATTACATAATCTAATTGAATTAGCTAAACTACCCGATCCTGCGATATCTGTTTCATGTACTGAGATTTTACCTTATGGGCAACTCCGTATGTCTGCCTTGTGATGGTGGATGTTGCAGAGACACCTGAGACCTGAGAACCACCGACCAAAGGCTTCTTGTTTATTATGTTTTCTTCATCACCTGCATGAGTTTCAATGTATCATCAATTTATTAGAAGTGCTATGTTTGATTCTTCTTCAACCCCCTCTTTCTCGTACCTAATAGATGGAACACTCCAGATGTCTTTGTGAAAGCTTTTGAATCTTTGGAGCTGCACAATATGTGTTAGTTGTTTATTTATAAAGAACGTGTGAAACAGTACTAAGGCTTTTTGTGGGCTCACCTTGGTGTAACAGTGGTTGTTCCTTTTAGGGTCGACTTGGTCTCTGAGCCTAAATGCCAGGAGAGTGATTTCGATGCAGGGGCATCTAAGTGAGTCAAACCAAACATACTTAACAGTTCAATTTTTCACTACAACCAGTAAAATAAGCTCAAAGATGAGGACATTGCACCTGAAGGTTGAAGACGGGATATGGCTTGATAATGATTTTGTCTTGTGTCAGTTCGTCTGAGAGGACTAAAGTGTACCCGCTTGTTAACAGAATCTAACAACATCCAGAAGAAAAAAAGGATTTAGATGTCAATGATTGATAACTAACAGAATCTTAACAACGGCCAAGAAAAACTCGTACTGGGTAGAATGTAATGCTTGTGATGCATTGGGATAACTGCTAATAGCTGTTGCTGTCTGAGACCTTCTTTGTCTATATATGTCCGGCATGTAAGCAGTTGCTGACAATAAGAAGACACACAAACCTTAGGAGAGACTATCTACAAAAGGTAAGATCAATACATAGGTGTGTGACATTTTGTTACCTGGCTAACACAAGAAGCTCTCAACTGCATAGTTGATATGTCAGAATTTTGCTGATCAAAGAGATCAGTAAGCTTGGAAGCTACAGTTCCCAGGTGATCAACAGCATTAACCAGAGCCTTCACAGTGTAGTCTTTCAAATTGTCCAATACCCTACGAGAAAGGTAATGTAAAGAGAAAATATATGAACAAGCATGATCAAAAGCTGCGGAATCCAAAGGTAATAGTAAGATTTTACATTTGCTTCTGTTCGCTGTGTAGATAAGACTTTTCACAGTAATCAGCAGCTGAGTAAAGTTGAGGCCTCAAGTTCTTGAGCTCCTGTTACATAAAAGTAAATAAGAGAGTAAGCCAAAACCATCCAAGAAGTCACAAGATTCTTCAGTCGTCTCCAGGTGAAACTCTGCATCACAGGCTAACATCCAATGGTTGGTAGATCAAAAGTCAAAACAAATTCCAAAACCATTAGTCAACGATTGTCTTAATACCAAGAGCTATTATTGACCCAGATGCAATCCCGAAGAACTGTGATAACACTAACCGACAATCAACATCTCGGTCCCATCTATAACTTATACACTTAATCCACTAATTTACATCCAACAGCACTTAGAATTTACCATGGACCCCAACGCCTATAGCCTCCAACGAGATCATGGATCTGGCTCAACCAAATCATTTTATAGTGATCATAGCTGTGAATTTCTGTAAAATCTAATTAAACAGAAGAAAAGAAAAGAAAAAATCAAATCCAGAGAAGGACGAGTAAGAGAGAGTAAGGAACCTGCAATGCCTTAACGAAGCTCTTGCTGCGTTCCATGGAAATCTCGTCGAAGGTCATTGCCGGATTATCCGTTACCGAAGTTTCCGTTTCCATCTAGCTTCTTCTTCTTCTTCTTTTCTCTCCGGTGATATGCAAGTAGAAACGATCAGAGGGAATAAATTGTGTATAAATTAAGGCTTCGTATTCTGATTACTGTATCAATGTTTGTTCGGATAGCTTTCTGGTGAGACTGCTAAGCTAACTTGAGAGAGAAAGAGAGAGAGGAAGGTGAGTGAAGTAGAAGCGATTCCAAGGACTCAAATGGCATTTTCCTTTCAGAGTAAAAACGAATATAGAAAACGACTTCGGGAAAGACGCACTATGTTTTTTTCTTTATTTAAATCAGACTAATACCCCGAATTATTTCTAAACAAATTTTTAAGATTCTTTTTAATCCAGTTTTCCGTTTGGTTTCACGGCTAATATTTGTTGCAAGTTTGATCATAATAAATACCTCTAAATTGTACAATCAATACGACCAGTTAAACCGAGCTTTAAATTGGCTTGGTTGTGAATTAATAAGCATAAATTAAAAAGACATTAAATTTATACATTTGTCTAGTATACATTAAAATACTGTCATTCCAAAAAGAAAAAAAAGTTTCACATGTCTTGTATATGCTTTTAATGCGGTAGTTGATAACACATTAAATAGTTAAATATTTGTGGTGAGATTCTATGCAAACATTTAATTAACCACAGCTTAAAACGGAGGTGGATCTAGGGATGGAAAATGACGGAAATGACCTTGCAGAAATACCAGTCAACGGGACTGGGGGTTTTTAATGAATCCGGCAAGTTGTACATAAAGAAACGCTGGCGGACACGTCAGCATTAGCCAGCTTCGCTTCCTGATCAGATCCACACGTGTGGATTAGCTGTCGAGACGGACCTGCCGATTTGCACGTGCTAAGGCCCATTTACTGGGCAAATTCATTGGCCCCAACTTACTCTTTGAAATCATTTTTGGGATCTACTTTCAAAATTTCAATAATTCAGGTGAGTTACATCAGGTGGAAATGCCTTCACTATATATCATAATTCGAGTTCAGATATAAAAATCTATGATTATAAATTGTAGATTACAAAAAAAGAAAAATAATCCGGCGAAAATAAACGACAGATGCAGCATCTAAATACAATTTGGGTATGTAAATCATATTCTTAAAATAGTAATGGTTATTGCACATTTTTAAAAACAATCCCAGCTCCAAACTTTTTTGTATGCATGTTTTATTTCCCTCGTTTTATAGATGGAACAGATTATATAAGTAAACTTTCTCTTTAGATATAGGGCTATAACCAAATTATTGAATTTGAGTGCGCGTATAGTCTAAAATGATTTAAAACAAACTTCAAATTGCATCAATCCATCTAAATTATTAATATACATGTAAAAAGCAAAATTTATTATAGCACGCATATACAAAATAGTAAATGGTTAAGATTATGTACTGAGTCCCTGAGTTCCAACTTAGAAATTGATTAGACGCATGAAAATCATACTTAATTATTCCTTTCATATAATTTTATTGCGTTTATTTCATTCTCCTTCCATCTATATTACACACACCAAACTATAGTCCCACCTCATTTTTAACTCTATCTATAACCACACATAATACTATATACACAATACTAATATATTTCCAACGATGATGATGAATCTTTAAACTCAAAATACGTCGGCTTTGGTGTCGAAGTGCAGCTAATGGCTTCAACAAGCTCTTGAACAGTGAGCATTTGAAACTTTGGAGGCGAATTAATGGCGATGTTATCGACTTTGTGTTCATAAATCTTCCCATTCTTATCGAATTTATACTCTGAAGTGCCATCGAATCGACCACGAGTCTCCCAAGGACCACGAGGAATTCCATGAACAGTCCATCGAATCATCAGAGTGTTCTCCGTGGGTTGCCAAACACTAACAATGTCGACGCATAGTGCTCTGAAGAAGATCTTTCCATGGAAACGTATCGCCCAGAATATCGATTTGTAGTTATCAATTCCCATGAAAGTGTTCATAGGGTCTCTGAACACAATATCATCCCTGTGGAAATTAGATAAGAGCAGCTAAATCAAGAACAGATCAAACAGAAGATTCTCTGATAAATCTAACCAATAACATACCAAACAGTACCCTGATGCAGAATTTTCGTTGAGAAAGCTAACTAAGAGGAGACCAATGACCATGAAGCAGAAGATTAATTGAGAAAAGTAAAACCTAATCAAGAACATATCAAATTTGGGATGTAAGCATGACCCTGAAGCAGATGATTCTCTGATAAAGCTAATCAATTGTTTCTTAAAAAACGAAGAACGAATTAAAGCAATAATCTCAAAACTGAAGTGAAAAAAACGAGAATCCCCAAACCTGTAAATGTCAAAATCGGGCTCTTTGTAGAACAACGAAGGAAATTCCTCCCTGAGACACCGAACGGCGTGACCCATATTCACGTAGTAATTCTGCTTATCTTCTCCTTCCTCTCTGCCAACCTTACAGTCTTCTTTCACAGGAGCCGAGAATTTCCCGTACAATCTCGATTTATGATTCTTCACACCAGACAAATCTCTCGCGTTAATGGCCGAAGCTGAAACCGTAGCCTTCCTCCTCATAAACGCAGGACTTGCATTCGAAGTCGAATTGGGGAAGATTCTCGCCGAGACGGTGGATATCTCCGGCGAACGAACAAGGAATGCCATCGGATGATGCAAAAGCGGGAACGAGACTGAAGATTAAACTAGGGCAAACATTTCAGTAAACAAACTTTCTCCGAGACGAAAAAAAAAAAGGAGTAAGAAAGGGATTTGCAGAGGAATATGCTGCTTTCAGGATTAAGAAGAAGACGAGAAGGCGCGACGCGAGGATAGGTCAGGAAAATTCTCTGCGGATAGATTTTCTTTCCTCATGGAATCGGATAATGATTATCGGACTTGTCATCTTCAACGATAAAGACCGTCGAAATTTCTGAAAATTAGCACATAATTGAATATCATATGACGGTCCATTAATCGTTAGGGCTCAGGTGACTAAGTAAAAGCCCATTATTGGAATTTTACCAATTAGAAATTGTTGACTAGAAAACAAAAAAAAAAAAACAAAAAAACCCACATTAGTTGTAACTTGTAACACTATTTTAATTATTTGATAAATTTCATATAGAAAGTAGAAAAATATAATAATTATGTTGATTAATTTTATTTTTTTATCACACGATATCAAAAATTTGAATTTAGATTATGATACAACAACATTATAAACGACTACATGTCATTAGTACAAAAATATCATCAAACACCAAATCATCATTTAGGGAATACGGATTCTCTCCGATAAGAAACAAAAGAAAGTTAATTAGTTTAGCCAAAAAAAAAAAAGAGTTAATTATCTCTAGATTCATTGCCACAAAACCAGAAATTCGAAACTCACACACACACACTGACCTTTGAAATCTCTCTCGCTCTCTCCCTCAAGGATTTGGTTTCGAAATTGCCTGTCAACTGAAACAAATGGGCTCTAGCTTGTCCTCTTTAGGACGGAAGCGAGGATGGGAATCTTTCACCGTCTATCTCGATTGATAATAAATTGTGATGCAAGTCGGAATCGAATCATCGTCGTCGATAAAGTAGATTTGACGGAAGTATCGTTTTGTGTCGTTTTCACGGCGTTTCTGAGTTTGTTTCGCGGGAACGGAGAGAGGAGTGTCTGCCTAATTCGATTTAGGGTTTGGTTGGCGAAGGAAATTCACAATTAATTTCACGGACGATCTACTCGTAATTTCGACTATGGCCGGTTCGTCTCTTATTGCTCGATTTCATTATTTCTTTCTTGGTTTAATTTTGAATGCTCTGTAATCTGTATGTGATTTATCTTCTCGCTAGAACCTGGTTATATGTTATTCTTTTGGTTGCTCGGTTATTGGTTTTAATCTTGATTTAGTATCTTTGTTTATTAGTTCATTAGTATTTAGTATTTACATTGAGAGTTGGTATTGTTATAAATCTTGTGTTGGTTTTCATTGTTTCAGCTTCAAAAATTTCCAGAAGAGTATCGCGCAGTAGCAAAACCTCCCAAATTCCTAAGGTTTCTTCTTATTCTCTGTTTTACTCAAGTTTTGAGAGAGAAAAGTACTCCGTTTTGCCAAATTTATGGTTTATAGGCGAATAGTTAAGAGTTTGATGGAATATTCTCTAGTTTAAGCCAAATTAACAATAAAAACTAGCGGGATCTTCTTGTTTTGTGCAATTAATGTTTATTTCTCTTACATTTTAATAACTCTTTGTCTATTTTATTTTGAAGTTATATTAAAGAAGCTGGATGGGTTGAAAAATGCCGTGTTAATACTTGCACACAGCCATAACGTCTCGTTGTCCAGGTTCGTTTTCTCATCCACCAAGTGTTAGTGTTAGGTTTGAAATTAAATATTTTAATCCACCGCCCAAACCAATTAAAATTTGTAGTTTATCATTATAATTAAAAAAAAAAACTGAACGATTTATATAGTTGTGAAAACTAACCAGATTTGGAATCCTGTCATTTTAATATGATCGTTAGAGATTTTCCAAATCCAATTTGTTTTCATACCTAATGTAAATCAATTGGTTTCTAACTAATGTTGTAAAAAACAAATTAAAATATAAATGAGTCTAACAAAACTTTGATTTACAAAATTCTAACCAAGTTCAATGGTTCTTGAGGTTCACATGCATTGATCAAGAAACGAATTATTTAAATGAAAGATTAGTTTTTTTTTTCTTCTTTATTTTTATAACCTTCGAAAAATATATCTCATTCACAACCCAAAACAATTACAAATTTTAATGCTTAAAATAAATTTGTTTCTTCTTAGTGATTTTTCTGTAAAGTCTCTCTCTTTTTTTTTTTTTTCATTTTTCATGTCTTACCCACATCTATTCAACTTTTGCTTAAAAGACGATCTAGAACTTTAATACACATAAAAAGGAGCCAGAAAAAATATACAACTCAACACAAACATAAAATAAATAAATATATATTTCAAGACCATGTGATGAGTTACAACTTACATCTAAAAATTCAAACTAACACATCTCTTCAATAAAAAAAAAAAGTTACACCACAAAGGAAATTAAACACCAACAAAACCGAATCAAACTGATGATGTGTCATCAGATTTTTGAGGCTTTTTAGCCATGAGTATTCACAGCTTCCCAGAGCAAATTCTTCAACACAGGATTAGTGGCATCCCTAGCTTGATAAGCCGCTTTTTTCAAAGTCCTAATGGTCCACACATTGGCTTCCCACCACGAAAGACTCCTATACGGAAGATTATGCTTCTTACAAAGCTCCTGAACCACCGGAGATACTCGCCGGAGATGGCAACGCGGTAATCGAGGGAACAAATGATGCTCCAGCTGAAACTGCAATCCACCGAAGAACCAATCCATGGACGTTCTACACGATATATCAAGCGTACCGGCGGTTTGCTTCTCGAACCAATCGTTTCCGTTTGGCGGACCGGTGTACACGTCGGCGGCGAAATGGTTCAAACAGAACTGGACGTGTTGAATCGCCGTGACGGCGAAGCTTGTGAACACGAAGATGATTCTCTCTGGCCAATTTGGAAGGAATGATACCAAAAGAGGGAACCATGTCCAGAAAACGAGAATTCCGGCGATGTTCAAGGCTCGATCCGGAACGTGGCGTTTCGAGAATAGCAAAAGGAATGTTTGGATGAAGAGATTGATTCTCCCGACGCACATCACTGGGTAAAACGTCCAGTGCTGGTAGCTGATTAAGAATCGAGCTAGAGGGTCGAATGTTAATTTCCGGCCGTAGAAACGCGACGTCATCGAATTGAAGAACTTGGTGGAGACGGCGAAGATTGGGATGTGTTGTAGATCTGGATCGTGGTCAAGGCTGTTGCAAGCGATGTGGTGAGCGTTATGCGTCCATTTCCACCACGCGATTGAGATCCCGGTGAGACAGTTACCGGAGAGAAGCTGGACGAGTTTGTTACACGGCTTGGTCGACGTCACGTTGTAATGGCCGGAATCATGGCCGACGTAAGCGCTCTGGATCCAGAGGAGGCCGAGGAGTACGGCGGAGATGAGGTGGGCCCAGATGCTGGTACACGCCAAAACGCCGTAGAAAACCGCCGCGAACATCACGGCGACGCACGTGAGGGTGTAGAGAGTCACGTGACCTTTTTTGTCGAAGAGGCCGCGTTTCGAGAACTCGGCGGCTAAACGGCGGTAGTCACGTGACACGTCGGACACGTGGAAGTCTCTCACGTGGTAGCCGTTGTGAAGCTTTTCGAGGTGGTGCCGTGCGGTTCCGGGATGGTAAGCGATGAACGCGTCGGTGACGTCTTGGCCAGCGAGATTGAGGATCGCTGCTTCGCCTCCGGGATGAGATTTAACCCAATCGGAAACGTCGTAGACTTTCCCTTGAATCGAGATCCATAAATCTCCAGGTTGGTTATGTTTTTTCAGATCCTCGCTTGTAATGTATCTCTTCTTCGTCTGCTCCGCCATTGTTGAATCAGAGAAAGTTTTGATGATCGAAAGAGAGGGTTTTTTCTTTCCAAAATCCAAAGTCAAGAAATTTACAGAACCCAATTTGAGAAAAGGTTTTGCAACCTTTCCTCTCTCTGGATACGTAATTCACAGATTTTGAATCGTTGTGATCTCGTCGGCCTCTTTTCTTCTTTATATCCTGGTTTCGTTTGTTTACTGTTTTAGAATCGGTAACTCGAATCTTTGACACATGTTATTTTTTGTGTGTTCTATTTTTAAGACCGATTTACATGGTTAAGCGTGTGAAAATCCACTGGTTTTAATTACCTCTAAATCCGTTACGCTAACTCTATTAATGGAAATGGTGATTAAAGAAAAACTCCATTGACAGACATAATAATAAGGTTGTCATTACACATTCTTTTGTCAGTCTGTCATTAAGTGGTGTTGGTCTGTCAGTGCCTTTTTGACTTAAAAAACTTTCGTATCCTCAAAAGCAACGTCACAACAGAGAATAAATCCCAAAAGCAGGAAAAAATGGTAACGTAAGTTAGTTCTTCTAATTTTAGTCTAAAGAACTCAAAATGTCTGGCTCTATGTAAAAGCCAGATTTTTTGTGAATTGATAATGACTTGGCAGATTCAAAAGCATGTTATATGGGCTTTATCTTTTCAAAATGGGCCATAAATGGTGTACGGCATAACTGTATCCATTTGAGGGCCCAAATATTTCATAAGCATCTCTCTCGAATCTCGTCCTCGCGCGCTCTTCTTTTGCTGTTGCGGGCGGCGGATCTCGCCGGAGTCTCCTCCGTAAAAGTTTTTATCTGTAAGTCTAACGATTATTCACTTGCATGCTCGCAATGATTTTTGTCTTTTAGGTAAGTTCCAATTATCCATTTGATTTCTAAGTTTTTTTTTAGTTGCTCTCACATTAGGTTGTGCAGCTGAAATCGCTGAATTTTGGGGGTTTCTGGTAGAGAATCTCCGAGATGAATCCGTCGAATTTCCAGCCTCCAAATCCTCTGTACCACTGGGCCCCGATGCTACCTCCGGATCCGCCTCGTTCTGGTGTGTTTTGGAATACAAAGAACATAATCGATCAGCTTAAACAACTCCAAGATACGCTTAACCTGGCAAAATCAATGTAAGAAAGGCCACCGAAATTGTATTTTCTTGATATTTAATCGATTGAGTGTCGGAGTTTTGATTTAAGGTATAGTTGCAAATATTGAATCACAGTTAATTTAATGGTGTTGGCATCCACTTCCAGTCTTCCACAGCCAATTAGAGCTACTTTATCTGTTAAAAAAACATTAGCTATTATAATTTCATAGGGCGAAGGAACTGGAAGCATTGAGGATCATCAAAGATGCCAAAGGTTCAATGGAAATTGTAGAACAAGGGTCAGGAGTAGAGTGTTTGAGATATCTACAAGGCATGAAGATGGATTTGGGACAGCAGGAGACACTTTCAGTGGAAGCTGCTAACTCCTTGATGTCTACCTTAAGAGCACAGCTTGAGCCTTTTAGGTTTGTCGTTGACGAGAATTGTCCATGGGAGGAGAAATCTGCAGCGCTAAGATTGACTTGCAGAATGAAGAAGTCGAAAAGGAACAAACTGTGGAAGAAACGAAAGAGACGATGTATTGCAGAGATGCACGCTAAGGTCAATTTGTATGTTCTGTTCAGCTTATGTCACAGGTATTTTGAGTTTGTAACTTTATCATTTTGATTGTTTGGTTTCAGGAGCCTGAAAGATTTGAACAAGCTGATCGAGAGGCCGATGAATGGAGGGAAAGGGAAATGGCTAAGGACATGGCAAACAGAAAGGTAATAATATCGCTGTGGAAAGCATAAAGCGGGAAAGCAATAATACATGTTGCTCATTTTAGTATCTGAAGGTATGTATATCTGTTTTCAGGTCGACGAGATGAAGGCAATTGAGAAGGTTAAGGCGAAACGAGAGCGAAGGAGACTAGAACCCGAGGTGAGACTTCTAAAACCATCTCAGATGGAATTTCTGTTTTATTACTGGTGATCTTAGACATTATTATACTGAGAACTCTAGATAGGTTTCATAGAGATTCTTGAATACTTCACCTTTGAGATTTTCTTTTCGGCTCTTTTATCTTGAACAATCTCATGGTTTAAATGTTTCAGCTTGAACTAGCTTTAATCGTTGAGGAAATGCAAGAGTTACGTTCCCTAAGAATCGAAAAACTAAAGAAGCAAGGTATGTCAAATAATCTGAAGTAGTACAATGCATTCCCATACCAGAGTTTGACTAAAGTAAACGGGTTCTATGCAAAAATATGCAGGGCATTTTCTTCCGGAGGAAGATGACAAGTTCTTCGAGAGTGTTCGTGCTGCGGTGGAGCAAGAGGAAAACCAAGCTCAGTCCCTAACCAACACAGAAACCGAAGAGAATACCATTGCCTCCGAGGAGGATACTACTCTCATTACCAGTGACAAAACCAACAAAGATACGGATAAAGAAAGCAATACTGTGGCAGCATCATGTGAAAAGACCATGGAAGCTCCTGACAATGGTTGTGACAATGTATCAAATTTACCGGTCGAGTTCTATCACTACTACTACGGAAGCAATTTCGACATGGGCAGACTTATTGAGGTGGGTTATCTTTAAATCTCCATCTCTTTAATCTCCACTCTTAGAGAGGTGATTCGGCTGATTGATGTTATGAAAATACAGATCAGACGAGAATGGGATGCATATCTAAGTCCCGGAGGAAGGTAAGTTCAGCATTTCTATTTTCATAATTTAAACACGTGTTTGATGTTCGTCTATTAAGAAAAGGTTTTGATTCTCTATACAGCCGGATTCCTGGACACTGGGTCCAGCCATCGCCACCAGCGAATGAGATTTGGGCTTCATGTCTTGTTAAAACTCCCCAGAAAGACCTTTAGTTAGATCATGAGATTTCGTTTGCACAAAAAAAAAAAAAAAATCATGAGATTTCGTCAGCTGTTTGTATTTTGAAACAGAACCAGAACACTATTGATCTTAGGTCCTCAGTTCATTTCCAATATTGTTGCTGGTGAGATAGTTGAATTAATGTAGTTCCAATTCCGAAACATATTAATTCATAGAAGATTATCGAGTTTTATTAAGCAATTGATCTTGGATCTTCAACAAAATTGTAAATGAACCATGTCCAAGTCATATTTTAAATTAACGTTTTAGTTTCGGCCTATTAACAAATTTCGTCAACTCCCGTTAGAAATAAACTCAACTTTTGTCCGCGCTATATATTTCATTGGATTTGACTTCAACAACAGTTTCAAATCAGATTTGCAATCAACGTAATTGCTGCAACTTTCGCAGCCAGGTTAATTTTCCATTGAAATCCTAAGAAAAAAGTTGGTCAACCGTCAGTTAAATAGTACTAGGGTATCCAGATTTGTTACCGATATTCATGAAAGCTAACTGAATAAAAAGAAATGTGGGGAAGATGATTGTTGAGCTATTCAATTGACAATGAATCACAACTGCCCATCTGCCCCGAATTGATTTTGCAGGGAAATCTTTCGTACAAAGTGCATTTCATCGCACTAAGCCGATACACACAATCCCTGCAGAATTTTCATATCAAACTATATACACCAACAACTCGAGACGATCCGCGGAAAACAGCAGAACATCAAAGAATTATCGGTGACTCAATCTACGAAGGTTAATTAAATTGTTAGAGAAGCCTCATTTCATGAGCATACTCGCTTCCCTGCTGGGTCCTTCGCTTTTCCATAAACACAATCAGCACAATTTAATCGAAAACTCAACCCCTAAGGGATGAAACACCGAAATCCGGAATTAAAACCACGGATCCCGGAAAGATCCACCAATCTCCGATTTGAATTTCCGAAGGTAAACTTGGCTTGAATACGCATTGATTACAGCGTTTCACCCATAGGTCCCTCGTTACCTAAATTTTTAAACAGAAAGCAGACGAATTCGATGCTCAGCGAATACGAACCATAATATAATCGGATTTTCATCTCGCGAGACGAGATTCGCCCCACGATCTATTCATATTTCCGAAATTAACTCTTCATCGCATCCCTCTATACAGAGCAAAACTAACACCATAACCAAACTAAAAGAAACGATTTAATTAGAAAGCGAAACAAAATCGACGAAACAGCAAAAAAAATAGAGGTAGAGCCAGAAACCCTAGAAGAGCTGTGGAAGGTGGAATAACTTTAGATTCGTTTATATAGAGCATGTATTAGGGTAAATGCGATGTATCATTAGCCGTTGGAATTTATAAATCAACGGATGTAGATTAGGCCCAAGCCCATATTTGTGCAATGAATCAGTGTGATTGAGGCCCAGTAACTGATTGTAATCTGAATTACCGATGACCCGACCCGACCCGACCGATTAGATGATCCGCCAACTTAAATCATGAAAATATTTGCTAAATCCACCTTTGTGTACTCGGATCTACTACCTTCCGCGATAATTCAATCTTACCGGGGAAGATTCTTGTCTCTTTTGATAAATTCTCGGAGGAGGAATCTGTGACTGTGTCGGGTTTTCGCCTTGTTACACGAGCTGCTCCCGTGGGTGTGAGAGAGCTATGTGGAGTTCGATTGCGAATTTGAAGGAGAATTTGAACAAGATCGCGCTCGATGTTCACGACGACGATGATGACGAAGAAGAGGATCTCACCATTTATGGTTCCACCAATGGCGGCGGTGATTTCATGGACTCTGATCGGAGGAATTCTAATGGCTTTAGGTATTCTAGGTCCGTATCGAGGTCTCCGATGGCCAATGGGGTCGAATCGCCTGTTAGTCATGAGGTATTTTTCTTGTTCTTGGTCATTTTTTATTCGTCATCTTGCTCAGTTTATAAATTAGGAATCCGAACGTCACTGGAATGGAAGCATAAGTTGGCTTTTGTGTGTTAAAACTCTGAGAAATGGTTTGCGGAATGTAGTTGTTGTAATGTTCGGTTGTTTATATCTTATGCTCAATTTTGTAGATTGAGAGATATAAAGCAGAGATCAACAAGCTTCAGGAATCAGAAGCAGAAATCAAAGCTCTCTCAGTAAATTATGCGGCTCTATTAAAAGAAAAAGAGGTAAAGAATATGCATGGTTTTATGTAGCATCTTGCATTTCCTTTTCCAAATACTCAGTTTTTGTTCTTTTATACATTGGTTTCGTGCTCTTTCCTCACACAGAAGCCACTTGGTTACAGGATCAGATTTCCAGATTGAACCAGGAGAATGGCTCATTAAAACAAAATTTGACTTCAACTAATGCCGCACTTAAAGTGGCTAGAACGGATCTTTCCAGGGCATCAAACAATAATGCTATCAAGGTAGATACAGCTTATTGCTTGTTTCTGCTCTATCCTTTGCAGCATGTCCATATACCATTATTTGTAATTTGTTCATTTGGTGTTTCCTTATATGGCTTTGGAACTTCAGTTAACTGCTTTGTCAACCTTCTATGCGCATACTGTTTCTTATGCTATCGGGAACTACTGCTAGTCTGCAAATCTAATTATTCAGGAAGAATTCTGCATCCGGTTCACATAAAAAGGAAAAAGTATCTGACGATAACGATGTTAAGGTTTAAAGCATCTAACTTATAGTCTTCTGCAGGGGAACAGTGATCATTCACCCAACAGGTCACAAAAATCCCCGACAAATTGGAAAAGTCGAAACCATATGTACAATGGCATTGCCTCAAAACAAAACGGGACAGAGAACGATTCCCATTCACATAAAAAGGAAAAGGTATCTCTATTGTTTAATTTACCATTTTCTTAAGATAAAAGCTTCGCATTATTTTGTTTGTTAGATGCATGTCTTATGAAGTATCAGAGTTTCAGAGCGAAGTCTCCAAGTTTTAATTAGATATACCAATATAACTGGCTTTATTCTCTGTACTGAAAGTGCCAAAATTACTCCGGTGTGTTCTTTTGGCTGAACGCGGAAGTCTAAGCACCAATCTGAATGCCTTTTAGGAGTTTGCAGAAATGCTTGAAGAGAGAACCAGGTCCATGGCATCTGCTCAGGCTCGAGAGCTTGAGAAAGAGCGAGAAAAGTCAGCAAATCTGCAGATTTCGCTACAGGGTATATAGCAGCACTAGTAGCTTGGCTGTTTCTCTATATCTTTCTTATCTAGTATTCTCTCACTCACCTTGCTTTCATCAGAGGAGCGAAAAGAAAATGAGTCTTTCAAGGAGGAACTCCAGTCTCTGAGGTTAGATGAGGAAAAAGTAAGTATTTGAGTTTTAAGAATTTGAAACTTCTGTGTTTACTTAGGCATCTCACATTGCAGTTTTGTAATCTGATTAATGAGTAGATATTTATTCCAACTGGATGCAGACGTTCATGGAGATTAGCAAAGTACGTAGTGAATTGGATGCAAAATTAGCTGAAATCAATCAACTGCAGATGAAGTTGAATGGTCGGGAGCAGCAAGCCGTTGGAATTTCCATAGAAAAAGTAAAAGATGTTAACAAAGCTCTGGAGAATGAAAATAATGAGCTTAAGGTTTATTTTCGTACAAACTTTCAATTTTCTTAACAAGTAATTTTATCCTAGTTTCCTCTGAGCTTCGGACTCTGAAACTGATCTACATTTTTCTCTCTTGTGTAGTTGAAACGAAGTGAACTAGAGGCTGCTTTAGAAGCAAGCCGAAGCTCAACAAGTGCCAAACTCTTCCAAGAGGGCACAGAGGCTCGTAGAAGACATCCTAGTAGTTTGGGCAAGGTTCTTCAATGCTAATTTTTGATGTAGTTGGCCCTTAAACCAAAAGAGACGTTTCTGTGCAAAAATTGTAAGTGTCGAACAAGCATTTATTGTTCCTTCTGATTTTCCTAATGTATAATTAGGAGAATCCTGAAAGCTTCCCTGGGAAAGAAGATATGGAGAAATCTTTGCAGAGGCTAGAAAAGGATTTGGAGGAAGCACGAAGAGAAAAGGATAAGGCACGGCAAGAACTAAAGCGGCTTAAACAACACCTGTTAGAAAAGGTTATTTATCCTAAAGCTAATTTCCTACTTGCTCTATGATATGCTTATTTTATATTACCTACAAATAATTTGCAATAACTTTGCAAGGTTTATACATTGTCCTATAAGGCTATAATTGTAACTCTTAAGATGTGTAGTGAATTATACTTTTGGCAATATCTTTTGGTATCTGTGAGTAAAATTCTATAAACTTTTTCTTGGTATATTTTTACAGGAAACTGAGGAGTCTGAGAAAATGGATGAAGATAGTAGATTGATTGAAGAACTCCGCCAGACCAATGAATATCAAAGGTCTCAGATACTTGGTTTAGAAAAAGCTCTTAAGCAGGCAGTAGCTAATCAGAAGGAAATCAAGTCGAGCAACGACCATGAAATCCGGACGTCAAAGGGTATAATTGAAGACTTAAATCAAAAGCGTGCAAATTGTTTGAGAACAATAGATTCCAAAAATGTGGAACTTTTAAATCTTCAAACTGCTCTTGGCCAGTACTATGCTGAAATTGAAGCTAAGGTTGGTATTAACTATGAAATTTGAAGTTTTTACCTGTTTGGGTGTAATCTTGATACTTTATGTATTCCTATTCTTAAATGTTGTAGGAGCATTTTGAACGAGAGCTTGCAGTGGCTAAAGAAGAGGCGATGAAACTCGTAGCACGTTTGAAAGTAAAATCTCTAATCCTTTTCTTTGTCAACTATATGATTAGTATGTCATATGGATTTCAATTTATGCCATTTTTCTGTTTCATAAGGATGCTGATGAGCGGTTAGAGTCATCAAAGAAAGAAAAGGAGGAAGTGACATCGAAGCTGTTACACGCAGAAAAAATTGCAGCAGAATGGAAAAACAGAGTAAGCAAGGTTGAAGAGGACAATGCAAAAGTAAGGCGTGTTCTTGAGCAGAGCATGACTAGGCTCAATAGAATGTCAATGGACTCCGATTATCTCGTTGATAGGTGGGCCATCGACTTTTATTTACAAGTTGTTTCATGTTCCTTCAGACTCTGATCTTATGTCATATTATTTCTTCAGGCGTATTGTTATCAAGTTACTGGTTACATACTTCCAAAGGAATCACAGCAGAGAGGTAAGATTTGTGGAACTAAAACTCAAAAGTCTGTTTTGTTCTACTTAGCGACTCAGTCAAGTTACATCACAACTTGAAGATGCAGTAGAAGTAGGCTTCGATTGTTTCAAACACAATCTTTTAACAGGGAAAGCTTATGCAAAATGGCCTCAGAAGCTTATATTTCTCTTATCTGAGTAGGTTTTGGAATTAATGGTTCGGATGCTGGGATTCTCAGAGGAAGACAAAGAGCGAATAGGATTGGCACAACAAGGAGCCGCCGGTAAAGGTGTAGTTAGAGGCGTATTGGGCTTACCGGGCCGGTTAGTCGGTGGCATCTTAGGCGGTGGTGGTGGCTCACCGGATTCACATCCTAATATAGCTTCAGATAATCAGGTAGGTTACCAAATAAATGGCTTTAAAAAAAAAACGCTGTGAATATAATAAGATGGTTTGATTGATTTTCTTGTCTCTTTTGTTGGCTCAGTCTTTTGCAGATATGTGGGTCGATTTTCTTCTTAAAGACGCGGAAGAGCGAGAGAGAAGAGAAGCAGAAGATGCAGCGATCAAAGAACAAGAGAAGACTAGTAGAACGCAGAGACCAACTTCTTATGACCAATCTGATTCGGAGTTTTCAACGGTGCCTCTTACATCATCGGATAGTAATCACAGGCTCTCCAGATGACTCACTTCACCCTGCTACGGGTATAGAAATACACGTTTTATAGAAAATCTTATATCTCAATCTCTTGCTGCTTTTTGTGTTGTAATTATCTCTCTATCTCACACCTATATTCCATTAATTCTTTTTTTTTTATATATATACCATTTATTTGGTTTGGGGAAAAAAAAATTCTGAAAGGTGTCTTCTTTTTGTTGTATGCTATGATCTTTGGGGAAGGACTGAGAACACTTCCAATGGAAATAATATTTTTCTTTTTCGGTACAGTATTCAGTATTCTTAGACATGAAATCGACAGTTAAGAGGGAAAATTAGTAATTATAAAACAAACGGGGGAAATAGTCAAATATGAAATAGTCAGAGGGTAAATCATAAATATGAAACAACGGAGGACAAAACTATAATTATGGAACAATCTGAGGACAAATACGAAAATATGGAATAGTCAGAGAGTTAAATAATAAATATCAAACAATCAGAGGGTAAAATAATAATTATAAAATACTCAAATTAGGAACAGTCGGAGGGTTTAGCTATAAATATGAAACAATCGGAAGATAAAACCATAATTACTACACAGTTAGAGGGCAAATAGATGAATATCGAATAGTCAGAGGACAAAATCATAAATATGAAACAACCTGAGGACGAAACAATAATTACGAAATATAGAAAGTCAGAGGATAAAACCATAAATATGAAATAACTAGAAGATAAAATCATAATTCCCGAACAAGCTAAGGAGTGGATGGGTAAATATGAAGCAATCAAAGGGTAAACTCATAAATATAGACAACCAAAGGACAGAAACAAAATTATGTAACAAATCAAGGGTAGGAACATAAATATGAAATACTTAGAGGGGTAAGCCATAAATATTGACCAATGTAAGTTTGAACGTGAAATATATATATATCTTATCTAATTATCTTAAAGTGATAATATTTTGTTAAATTATGATTTCAGCATAAATTATGTTTCAGTTTGCTTTTCCATTTTTCAGTTTTGCTTTTTCATTCGGTGAATTTGTTTTTTTTTTTGGTCAACCTATTCGGTCAATTTGTGTTCAAACTTCAAAGCGAAACATACATATCTCACAAAGCGAACTCAAGTTGTATTCTCCATAAATAGCCGGGGGGAAAAATAAGGCAAAAACTTAAAAAGAAAAAAAAACTGTAGTCAAAATGTGTAAAAGGACATTTGGGCCATTAGCGGCAAAACTCTGAAAATGACCACCAATTTCACATGATCAAAAATTTAAGCAGAAAAAGAAAAAAAAACATAGACGTCTCTGTTTAACCCAACTTCGCCTTGAGAGAACCAATGGGAATCTTAGAAATAACCTTTTCATCAAACACCAGATACTGTTTCTGCAACTCCTTCATCGCTTTCTCAGCCAATGGATCAACCTTGTCCTCATGTTTCTCATACATCATTGGCACTGTGTGCAACACCACGAAGCAGATGTACACCAGCGTCAGGAAATTGCACCAATTGCCCACCACCGAGATGATCCATAGACCAACAACAACCTGATGACATCAACAAACAAACCAAATCACTTCATCAGATTCAGGAACAATGAGTTACATCGCAGACAGTCTCCTAAACTTTAACATAAAAAGACATTTCCCATACGAGCTTAACCTTTTTCTAGATTGTTTAACTAAACTACAAATGTCAGCAACAAAGATACAACATACCATCAGAAATTTTTTCAGGTCCCTTCCTAAAGCAATGCTTCGTAGGATAACAAAAGCTTGGTTTAGTTCGTTTCTCAGGGAAGAAGCAATCAAAAGGAAAGCCTCCTCAGGAACATGGATCTCTGGAATTTGAGGAGGAGTCCTACAAAAGAAAACAAGTTTTTGAAAAAGCAAAACAAAGAACAAACATCTTGGCATTAACTTGATCAAGGCTATGCGTCTTACTTGTTGATAAATGTATGAGCATTGGACCACAAAAACAGGCCTCCAAGAGCGAGTATCGAAATGTGACACAGAAGACTCAACAAATGATACTCAACCAGCTCAAACAGAACCCAAATGGCAGTCGCGACACCAAGAACAGCGGCTGATAGTTTTTTATCCCTCCACAAAAATACATCAGCAGCTGCGCAGAGTCGTTGAAAAAGGAGAATTAAGGCAACGGCTTAAGAGAAGAAAAAAAAAGAACACGACAGAGATTATAAATCCTCAGAACTGACAAGTCAATTACATAATATTAATCAATAAAGCTAATATAACCCTTTCACCATCAAAATGGTGGAGCAAGATTTCTTCATAATGTAACATTAAGAGAAACGTAAATGTCTTAATCTAATCAACCAAGCTTATACTCCTATTCAAAAAACATTATCCCTAGAATTCTAATCCTCTCTTTGATGCCCATTTCGTACCGGGAACAAATCTTAGAGGATTGATTCAAGAAAATGCAGGTGTAACAAAGTATGTAAACATGTTTGTCACCGAATAATAAAACGCAATTTGCTTCTGAAACTACTTTAATGCATCATATCATCAGCAATCCGATCTGACACGAGTAACCAGACCCTGATATTGCAGATCAAGCATCAACGCATGGGAAAAAACACGATCAAACCAGAGACAATGTACTAGAACAAGGATTGAAAAGGTAAAATCCGTACGCTTTCCACCACCGAGAACCTTGTGAACAGGCTTCTCTCTGCCAAACAAACGATAGATCTTCGCTTTGACAGCCGAAGGAGAATCCGGTTTCTCGTACTCGGATTCAGACGACGACGAAGAATCGTGATGGTGAATCTTCTCGGCGATCTTCTCCATCAGAGATTCCTCCGCCGGCACAGATTTCTCAATTTCTTCCGCCATTGATTTTTTGTAATTGAATTTCTCCGATTCCGATTTCAACAGAGAAACTCAAAATATCCAACGTGAAGAAAGATGAGAGGAGAGGAGGATATGCAAAGGCAAATAATAGGTTTACACGACGCTTTATAACCACGAGCCTGAGGTTCGGGACCCGAGCGTGGTGGTTCGGAGATAATTTTGAAATAGGGTCGTTAACGGCGTTAATATTGTGACGGAGAAAAGGGGAAAACGGACGTTAACGTTTCGTTGACGGAGAAGTAGAGCCTCGAACGTGTAGGCAACCAAAAGGAGGAAACGCAGATGATGCGTTAAGCGTCATACGTTTGCATTCCGTAACCGACGCCACGGGTGGATTCAGGACACGTGTCCGAAATAAGATCGCGAAATCGACGGCTCAAACTTAGCGCTCTTTCTAAAGGCTTAAAAAAGCCGGCGCGTCAAACTTTTTGAAAAGGTGTAAAACGACGCCGTCTTATTTGGGGAAATCGGGATTACGACGTAACTCTCTCTCTCAGTAAGCAGCTTTCCTCTAGGTCGAATGTTAAATGCCGGGGAAGGTAGAGTCCATGTGGCCCCTTTAATTAATCTACTATTATATTCACATGTAATTCTTAACAAGGTTAACAAAATCTAATTACCTATACATGGCGTCGTCAATTAGGGATTTTTATTCTTCCGTATCGTGTTATTACTAATTACATGTGTTTATTGCCCGTACCGGATCCAGAACCATACCATGTATTTGATATAATATATGTTTCCCACAAAGTGTGGTTAATTTTTCAAAGACATTTGCCACTAAGCTCCAACAACTATACCATAAGATAGTGCGTGGGGAATAAAAGCGAATTCGTGGACTAGTCTAAGTCAATTAACATTGAACGCATTCACATTCCTTATGACAAAACAAATATTTCAAAAATACAAATACATATGTCCACACTACTCAAGCTCCTCACGATTTATATTTTATACTAACATGCGCCTTAGAAAGAAAAAAAAATCCTTCAATTATCGGCTATCATAGAACCAGGAACTCCAAGTCACGTAGAGAGAAAGCAGAATCGCATGAAGTCAACGCTTCTAAAAATTTAGGCATATTGCGATCGGCGTTTAGACCGCACTGATCGCAACTACCTTTATATATCTGAAAATTCCCAAACAAATAAAAAATCGCAATATGCTTTCGCTAAATTTAAGTTACACATTCGAAAAGAAAAATGTGTATTCAAATATTGCATGTTGACAAAAAAAAATGTGTCTGCAAATATTAGTTTAGAAACAATTATCTTAAAAAGTTTTAGCAAAAAAAAAAAAAAAACAATTATCTTAAAAATGTTTATTTACTATATAAAAATTAAGATAGTCTACATTTTAATCAACCATTTAATTTAGACCTATAAGACGGTAAGTTCGTCGTCAACCACTAGCGGGAAAAGAAATAAACTATAGTATCTTAACTCTTTTTGTTCCCAACTTTAGAAACATCTATTTCCGACATTCAAACATCTACTAATATACTCCTAAAGTAAGTTACACTGTTTAAACTTTAAACTCAAACCCTTTTATAGTTATGTCACATAACACGACTAACTGACTTAAGTATTTGATTTTAAACCGCTCAAATTGATAGGGGGAAATTTTTTAATAACGTCAACAAAAAGGATAAAATTTCTGAAGCAAATCATTCAAATTGGATTTCATTTCGATAATATTAATGGCAAACTCCTCTTTTGACGGGATTTAATTACAAATCAGTAAAGTTGTAATGAAACGGAGCAAAAATAATAATAGTACCCTAATTAGAATTTAGGCGAATGGATCTATGTAATAATATCATCTTCTCGTTCTCCTCCGATCGGCAGCGTACTGAGAGAGCGGCACAACTTCCGACAAAGGTGTCGACAGAGGCGTAGATGTCGGCGTCGGAAGCGGCGAGTTCCGGCAAACAGGACAAGATCCGTTTAGTTTAAGCCACGCGTCAAGACAACATAAATGGAAGTAGTGTTTACACTCGGGCATCATCCTCAGCATCTCCGCTTCTTTATACTCACACAAACAGATCGAACACGTCGTATCTCCTCCGCCGCCAAATCCATCGGAGGACGCGGCGGAGGTTTCCTTGGAAAAATGGAACTTAGGGTAGGAGTTTATGACGGCTTGATCGAGTCCCACGATGACGTCACCCGCTTCGAGATCTTCGTTGTCTTCCTCGGCGACGAAGATTATGCGGGGGAGGATTACGCTTCCGCCACGGTCTACGGTGGATTCAACGGCGGTTGTGCGGCGGCGAGAGTCGCGGCAACAGATGTAGGAGGATAAAAGGACGGTGGAGAGGAGGACGAGGAAACCGAGAGCTATGGCTATGGAGTAGCCGAAGCCTAGAGTAGTGAGGTAAGAGTGGTTGGAGCCGTGTGGAGAAGACGGCGGAAGAGGAGGGTGGAAGAGGAAAACGGAGGCGGAGGAGGAGGCGGTTGACATTTGATGGTTAAGAAGAAAAATGGGTCCATGTGGTAGAGAGAGAGAAAGATGGAGAGTGATACAAATTTTTTAATTTTTAAGTTTTGAATATTATTTTAATTAATTAGTTAGGGGGAAGAGAAAAGAGGTGGGTGGGAATTGCAGCTGATGCATTTAATACAATTGTTTGGAAACTGAAATTTGCATTTACTAATAAGGTTCTTGTGTAGGTTTTATTAATTAAGTGGCCCAACCCCAAGGAATATTATTTTTTACTTTTTTGTATTTTTTGTTTTATCGTACTTTATGTGTTCGAGCCTTGTAACATTGACTGTTTTAATCAAATTTGTCAATTTCGTATTTGACGGGTCCAATTAGAAAATGTACTTATATCATACTCATTCGCTGTCTTGTTTCGTTGAAATTTTGTTTTGGTTCGATTTGTGTGATTCAAGGTTTCTCACATCAACTACTAAACGCTCTTGCCTCTTGGGTTTCGTATTAAAGACCCGAGCTTTGAAAACTGCTAACTAGTCGACTAACAAATACAGTCGTATAAATGATTAATGAGCATAGAAACTAAACACGAAGTTCAGACAAAAATAGAAAGAGCAAAGAGCAAAAAAAATGTATGTTTGAAATATTAAAAAGACCGACTAATTACCGACTAAAACGAAAGATTAGTAAATCCATCATTTAATCGACAAATAGACTGATTAACGGCTAATGAAGGCAAACTAATCGGTTTAGTACCAACTAGCGATTTCTTAATCTACTAGTATAAGTAGTTACTCCATTCAAAAGTCTAGCAACTGTGAAGAAAAATAAATAAACGTAGATACTACTCAATTAAAAGTAAAAACATACGCTATATATATATCATCGTGCTGATATAATAAAATGACCAAATTTTATTTTATAAGAAAACCATGTTAATAAAATGCTCAAAACGTAAATACAAAGATCCTAACGTATACCTTTCTTTGGAAATCGAAGGCTCAAAAATCGATGTTTTTCTTGCACTCGACATCTTGAATGGCCTGGCGCGTGACGTTCACAGCCATCGTGCAATTCATTTTAACCGTAACGTGCTTCTTGACAATCCCCATTATCTTCACCTTACCACTAACCCTAGTGTAACTCCACACGCTCACAAGACCCGACCCGATTACTTCTCGAGCCAAACCCGGATCCGACAATAACCGATCCGTCATTATATCAACCGTCATGTTCATCCTCGCCGTCCGATGCGGCCTCGCCTTGCCCGGAGGCCCACGCGCTTCGCCCACCACCGTGCCTTTGTAATATATATCGGTCGTGGTGTTCGAATATTTAAACGACGCCGAATTTGGATTCTTGACTGACACGTCGACGATCATGGAGATGTTTGTTCCCAACAGTTGAATCTGAGTCCCGGTGGTTGAATCTAGACCGTTGACTGTTACGCCGTTCATTTTTATGATCGGGTCTTTGACTCGGAACACCGTGAAGATTAGAGTCAAGACGATCGTGACTAGAATTAGAGACGTTGCAGTGACGCAGATTAAGCATTTCATTCGGTTTCTGCGACGACGGAGAGTGTGCTTGTTGGAGGCGGATTCATCGCTCACCGGAAGTACGGTCGCCGGAGCTAGCGGACGAACATGTTCTGAATCGGTCATTATGATTTTTTTTTTTTGGTGGGTCTGATTAAAATTACTTGTGGCTATGTGGTTTATTATATGAACCAAACTTAGTGATGGAGAATGTTGACTTATAAATATGTATCTGTGTTTCATGTGTAATCAATTCTCAAAGATAAAACAAAGTAAAAGGGAAGTAATGTAATTGGCCGCCTAACTACTAACAAAATTCATTAATTGGAGTTGAAATTGGGAATGGTATTAAATAGGGTTTGATTTAACGGTCATGAGTGCGGAGAAAGGTAGAAGCTGCGTATCGATGGGGGTGCCGATTGCTTGCACCAATGGGAATTCGACTGCTCATTACAAATTTGACTTTTGCGTCAACGTCCGAAGATTCTTTCGTAAGAAAAGGGAGTAGTATGATTCTACAAGTCTACAATATGTATACTATATACATATATCGCTTTCCCTTGGAAACTACTCCACTTTAGAGAATTAGAGGTAAATATTCTCATCAAAATTATAGGTACATTGTTTCCGTTTGACTCTATCTGGGTGTGGTGTTTGAGAATCATGATTTTGTGTATGCAACATCTTCTACGATAGTAATTTGAAAGAATATGGACAGCGAATCTGAATTTTTTTTATATGATATTTGGATTACAATTATGGTTACATGCATAAGATGAAAATCATAAAATTCTTCCAGTATCGCTAGTCTCAGTAGTTGTAAACGAACTAAAATGCAATTTGGTCTTAACTAATCTTTCTCAATTAGTGTTAGCTGGAGACAACATACATTGTCCCATCATTTCATTTGTATTAGAGCCGTATGTTTTTTTTTTTTTTTTTTTTTTTTTTTTTGGAGATTTTAAAAATTAGGCCCCTAAATTCATCGGTTTNAAACATTAGGCCCGTAATGTCATCGGTTTTGCTTAACCAAACTTATAAATCACACCACGGAAACATACATAACCAGTAAAAATCCTTAACAATCCAATAACAAAATCAACAAAAAAAAAAAAAAAGAAATCCAGAATTGAAATCTCCGATCGTCTATGTTTATGGATCGTACTTTATTGGGAATTAGATGATAATTAATAGAGTTGAAATTAAAAGAAGTCGCGAAGGGAAGGGAGCTTGATCTCACCCTGAGTAGAGACAGGAATGGTGATGTCACCAACAACAGGAATGTCGAAGGTGAGTCCAATGTCGAGTTGATAGTCAATGTCCCAGTCCGTGCCAATGTCCTTCATCAGACTAACCGCTATGCTATAAGCCACCTTAACCGGTATGTCCAGAACCGTCGTGTCGTTCCCAACCAACGAGCCAGGGTCCGGTATTGTGCCCGACGCTATCGTCCTACGCAACCACACACATTATATTGATTAGCACATGATGAACATATATACATTACAGATGACGCGTGTGTGTAATGTTACATAAAAATTACTTGTATGATGATCATGTTATAATCTAAGCTATAAAGTCCTCAAAATATATACAAACCTGATACGATCTATCGTTTCGTTGCCTTGATAACATGTGTTATTAGTACTATGTTTACATGTGTAAATATATACGTTATGGATTCATAGATGCTACAGATCATCAATGCACCTGGATGATCAAATTATTATATGGATATAGGCATTACTGACGCACGATTATTAATTGATTCCTACGTCCTCGAAACATATACCGTTTGTCAGAAAATCAGATTTAGCCATTTCAGTGATGAGGCTAGAGGCAGACAAATTACCAAATGTTTTACTTATTTTGATTCATTGATACTGAAAAAAAAAGATTGATCGGATACCTAACGAGAAGTAATATAACCCATTTTTTGTTTTACAGATCCTCAATTTTTAGACATGAAAATTTTAAAACATGCATGTGACACAAGTATTACGCTAGATCATGTATAGTATACGGATTATATAATGATTTGTGTATTAACAAGTGCACACTCCGGATTTTTCTTTTTCATTATTTTTATTTAAACCAGATTTTTTTGCTTGATACACGTGAGCAAACTCAATTTCATTCGTCCGATGAAGGGTTAGTGTAAATCAAACGGTTCAGAAATTATGATTATCATTTTTATTAAAAAGAGAGAAAAATTGATTAGAAGAGAATTAATTACCTTGTGGCACTCTTGAGGATGTAAGAGATCTGGCAAATAGGGATCGATTGAGAGTAAGGATTCTTGACGGAGACCTTGGCGTGATAATCGACACCTTGACGTGTCACGCCTTTGAAATCGACGTCGTCCACGGTGGCTTCCGGCGTCGGAATATTCGCTAGCTTCTCCGCAAAGAAACCTTTGGCTTTATCCAACAAGCTTGAAATCATCGATCCCTTTTCTTCTACGTCCTTTTGCTCCGATGATGCCATTCTCTCTCTCGTTTGCTTTTTTTTCAATCTTCCAATTACTTGCTCCCAAATGGTCAGATATCTCTCTCTAATCTCTATGGCTCTGCTGCTTATATATTTTTGTTTTCCTTTTAAGGATAATTAATACCTTAATTGCCGGAGCGTGACATTAGTCCATAGTTTGTTGTAAAAAGGTACAAACTAACTTTTTTTTTTTAATTATAAAAGGGAATAAAATACAAACACCATTATGCATATTCTTAGGAAAGATCCGCTTGTTTTGGTTTGGAGCATCATGGTCATAACGTGCGTTCTTACTGCTTTGCTTGTCCGATTTTTTTTTTTTTAAATAGGAAAAAAATCTCATTTAAAAATATATCAATTAATATCCGAATTTATAACAAATGAATTAGCAATTGTTATACTACATTATGACTGATTTTCTTTTTGTTATAATAGATTTTAAATTATAAGAACTTAAACTTTTATAGGATCCGAATTTCTAACAGATGAATTAGCAATTGCTGACAAGTACTATTTTTCGGTTAACCCTTTATAAAAGGGATCCCCATTATAAAAAAAAAAAAGAAAGTACTCTTTTTCTAAACATTTATTTTTTAGAAAAATATCCTTAGAATATGGAAATATAAGATATTCTCGTTATACAAATATTAGGCAAAACATGTTTTTCCTAATTTAAAAACATGGCGTGAGAAATGTTAGAGGTATACGTACTTTACTTTCTGTTGATTGCATTTGCTACGATTGATCCGCGGATTTATGGAAAAGAAAAACGTATATTCAGTTTGTGGCTTCGACTTCGTCAAGACTTTTTTGCCTCTCTTTTTTTATCGTGCCTATTCAAGGATACTGTTTAGATACAAAACAAATATCACACACGATGGGTAATTAAATTCTACGATCCATGACCTTTATTTTATATATAAATGTGAAGGAAGAAAGATTATGGCTTCTGATTGGTAACGTTGTTTGCAAATGCAATAGAAATCACAACACATGAAAAATGGTAAAGTTAAAAAGTTGCCTGCCTAACTTTAGCAAAAAAAAAAAAAGAGTTGCCTGAAGAAAAACAAATTACTTCAATCAAACGAACTGTAATTCAACCGAATATTTTGGGATTAAAACTGATTTTTAATCAGAATGAGATTGAAACTAGGAACATAATGTCATATATGATTACAAGGCTTTTATATTCGTTGCGATATACGAATCGTGGAACATAGAATCGTTGGTATACACATATATAAATATACATAGAATTAGGTGAAGTTAGAGAGGAACTGCATTTGGCGAAGAAGAGGAGTTAGGGTTTGCATAAGCTCCTCGCAAGGATGGTTATGGATTCCTTCGTAAGTCGTCTCCACAATGCTCGTTTCCTTCGACAATCTCTGGACTTGCTTCTTCACGTTACACATGTGTTGTGTGCATCTATAATAGCTCCTTTTGATTTACCTCGTTTTTAAATTAATACAAAAAGATACAGTATTATTATTTTGAACAATTTGAGATCTTCTATTTTGAAATTTTACCTGGGATACGAGCTGTCCTTGACCGATTTCTGACCATACTTTCTCCATCGATAACCATCATCGAGTATATCTTGCTCACTCTTTGTGCGAAACGCAAATCGTGGTTTTTTTACGGCCTTCTTCTTCGTATGACTGATTTCACGATGAGAAGAATCGTGGTCGTCCATCGAAGATATGATATGAATCAACGTAGTCTGTGATTTCTTCTCAAGATTCACTCTTTTGTGCGTGAGAATCCTTCTTGTAATGCTTATTGTTTAATTGAAGAGAAGTATAAAAAGGTTGAGAAGCCAACTACATTCAACTACTTCGGATCAACAACAACAAAAAAATTCCTTCACGTCACCTCACACGTGTGTGACTAAAAAACCAGAGACATGGTTTGGTCTGGTTATTACAGTGACCTCCACACACATGTTTAGATTTACTGTCTAAATCCAGAAAGATCTTTTCAAAGGACAGTGTTGAAGAAGGGATTCAAATAGGATATTTTTGTTTTGTGGGTGACTCTCAGCTAATGATCATCTTGTTGAAGAATTCAGCTTGCTCAGGGAAGAATTCCAAAAGCTCATCTTTGGTTACCCACACAAAATCCTCGCAGTTACTTATGTTGTATTTAGATGCTGCTACTACACTGCATTTGAAGAAGAACCTCTACACAACAATACAAAAAAAAAAGAAGACAAGATTACAATAATCCGTCAAATTGATTAATCGATGAGTCTTTTTTGTGTCTCTCGAGCTTTCTTTGTTACCTTGTAAGGTGGAAAATCAGGCATTTCTTCTCTAGGTTGCATAACTATGTGAGCCATTGGAGCATTTCCAACAAAATATGTGTGAGTCAAGTCTCCTAAGACTGACTTCAAAGCAGATTCCGCGCACTGCAAATATAGAATTTACATAAAAACAATAAGCTCGGGAACGAAATTTGATGGTGTTATGGATTGAAAAAGAGGCAATAATAAACCATCACCTTGCGAAGAGTTGGCTCAGAATCATACACTTTTTCCGGGAAATGCCAGACAGGTTTGTCACTGGTAGCTCCAAATGGCTTGCCGAAGATGAGAAGATACAATTTTTTGTCAAGAGCTCTATATAATGACCTGTTTAAGCAGAGCATTTTACAAGAGTAGAATATCAATCACCAGCGAAAGAGAACACAACAATCCATTTCGTTTTAGTGGTGCGAACAACTTACTTCCTATCATTTTTCTTGTCAGCCTCTGTAATTCTAGGAGCAGGTACATAGTCCATTTGGTATTCACCCTTGGCCCTGTATTCACAGATCAACCAAAGATGAAATGGAATTTTCACGGAAGCTTCTCTACACTTGGAGCAAATGTAAAGTGAGCAAGAAATGGTCACAGAACCTTCACTACATATCTATGACTAGCATATTAACAATTCGAATTTTTCAGGTTACTCAATCGCTAAGAACCTGAAACTCACGGAGCTACAAGAAAAACGCCTATCTACAATTCTTTGCTATTGTCATAAACTCTGGAAGAGAACTTTGAGGGAATCTAATAAAGTTGAATGAATGCTGAGGAATTACCTTTGGACACATGACGATATCAAAGAAGACTGAAAAAAGCAGAAACAAATAAGATTTTAAAAAATGGTGAGGAAATTACCTGTTCTTAGCTATATCCAAGAACTCTTCTGGGTATCTACGGCGAAACTGCTGTTGCCAGTTGAATCTGCAATAAGGCAACAATCAATACCCAAACGCTAATCCACTCCTTTTTTTTTTGTTCAGTCTAAGAGATCACTCAATGACTCAAAATCCTATTGATTCCGCCACATAGAAGTCGACATCGAGCTACATAATGATTACTTTTCCCCATTTTCTTTCGATTTATAAACCAAAGTAAAACAGAAGACAAGCAAGAAACACAGGAGAAGACAGAGAGAGATAGAGAGAGGAGAGCGCATTACTTGAACTCCTGAAAAGTGTAAACAGCAGGATCCGGCTTGGGTATCACAACGCGCAATCTCTCAAAAAGCACAGAAGCTACGATCTTATCAGAGCTCGTGCAAAACCCTCGCCTGCTCTCCAAGAGAGGCCCGACAAGTAACCGTGATCTCAATCTCTGCATTTCTCAATCTCAAATGGGGGAAAAAAAAGAGTGGACTTTGCAACGGAAGTCGATAAGATCGAACAGAGACTGATTGGGCTAGAGAAAGAGAGAGAGAGAGAGAGAACGCCGGCGATTGAGGGTTTTTCTCCCCGGGATGGAAAAGAAAATCTTGGTTTACATAACCACATTGCACCAGAATGGTTTTGATAAAATAGCAAAATAAATTATGCTCCGTTGCCGGTCCTTGAACCCGGGTCTCTCGGGTGAGAGACGAGTATCCTGACCAACTAGACTACAACGGATTTTGACTACTGTGCTGCCCTATAATATATAGCGGATACTTAATTACAGAGAATACGAAGCAATCAAATTTGTTATCGTTATGCGTGATTTGATTTGTGTGTGAAACCCAGAATTCAATCGCCACTCGCCAGAATCTACAACAGACTTTTTTTATAGGTTTCTCCAAAATTGATTTCGACAAAATTTCTTTTTGTTTTTTTTTGGTTTAAAAATTTCTTTTTGTTGTAAACACACGCAAGACTCAAGACTCAGAGAGTGTTTACTCATAGACACACCAATGGCTTCCTCACTCACCAGGAATTGCTCTCGCTTCTCCAAAGCCATCTCCGTCCGTTTCATGAGTAACCTACCGGAAAACACCGTATACGGAGGACCAAAGCCGCAAAACCCAAACCAAAGAGTGACGCTAACGCATCTCAGACAAAAACACCGGAAAGGAGACCCCATCACCGTCGTTACTGCCTACGATTACCCATCCGCCGTTCATCTAGACACAGCTGGAATTGATGTTTGTCTCGTCGGTGACTCGGCTTCCATGGTTGTTCATGGTCACGACACAACCCTTCCTATCTCCTTAGACGAGATGCTCGTCCATTGTCGTGCCGTTGCTCGAGGCGCAAAACGGCCTCTGCTGGTCGGCGACTTGCCATTTGGTACTTACGAGTCAAGCACCACCCAGGTAATGATCAAAAACGTAAATTATCCACATTTTCTGATAATCACCTGAATTAGGAATCACAACCAGTGGGATTTACTATGTTCACTTCATTTCCTGATAATGTCTCAAATGATACATTTTGCCTGTGTAATCATTAATCAACGATTTTGGTTCATCAATTCTGGGCTTAGAAGAGGAAAAACATTCATTAGTGGATAAGGAAGTTTTAAATGATGGGTCCAGGCGGTTGATACTGCGGTTAGGGTTCTAAAGGAAGGAGGAATGGATGCGATTAAGCTCGAAGGAGGATCAGCTTCTAGGATCACTGCTGCAAAAGCCATTGTTGAAGCAGGAATTGCGGTTATCGGCCATGTGGGTCTAACTCCTCAGGCGATCAGCGTTCTTGGTGGTTTCAGACCACAAGGTAGAAACATCGCTAGTGCTGTTAAGGTTGTTGAGACTGCCATGGCTTTACAAGATGCAGGATGCTTTTCGGTTGTTTTGGAGTGTGTTCCGCCACCTGTTGCTGCTGCTGCAACCTCTGCCCTCAATATTCCAACCATTGGCATTGGGGCTGGACCTTTCTGCAGTGGACAGGTTTTGTTTCAAAAGTTCCTTCTTTTTCGGTTTTGTTTTTGGTCAAGTGCTAAATTGTACTTCTTATTTCTGTTCATTCTTTTTTGAGAACACAGGTGTTAGTCTACCATGATCTTCTGGGTATGATGCAACATCCACATCATGCTAAGGTGAAAATAATGTATCATCAATTCATCATCATCGTTTTTTGCCTTTTTGGAATGCAATTCTCTTGTTGGTTCTTTAGTTTTCAACGTTCTTCGTGTTTCATGCTCTTGAATTTCTCAGGTTACTCCAAAGTTTTGCAAGCAGTATGCTAAAGTAGGAGAAGTGATCAACAAAGCCTTAATGGATTACAAAGAAGAAGTCTCTAAAAACTTGTTTCCAGGTCCTTCTCACAGTCCTTACAAGATCACGACTAGCGAGCTGGACGGGTTCTTAACCGAGTTGCAGAAGCTTGGCTTTGACAAGGCTGCTTCGGCAGCAGCTTCAGCAGCTGAGAAGATGGAGCCTTCAGGCTACAGTGACAACAACAAGCTCTAGTAGAATTTCAAACAATAATATCTTTCTTCAAATGTTATTGGGCCTAATACTTTCAGAGGCCCATTATCCTGAAAGGCCATTGAAAGCCCATAATAAGAAGTTTAGTTATTTACCGAGAGTTCTTCTTCTTCTTCTTCGTCAGCCTTGAATATGAATAGTGTGCTTTGATCTCTAGTTTGTGCCAAGCTAGACGAGACCATGAGGCCCGTACAATGGTGGAAAAACTGAAACGATCAGGATTCTCTCTTGACTTGATGGCTTATAACATGCTCATTGGATGATAAGAATAAGGCAGATGAAGTCTACGAGATGTTAACCGATATGGAGGGAGTAGGTATGACGCCTGATTCAGTCACTTACAACACTCTCATTTCCTATTTTGGCAAACTCAAGGACTTTGAAAGTGTTCATAGGATGATGGAGAAGATGAAAGAAGATGGTTTTTTTCCAAATGTTGTGACATATGGTGCAATAATCCAAGCTTATTGCTCATCTGGGAAAATGAATGAAGCATTGAAGCTCTTTAATGACATGGGCTCGCACTCGAAGGTCTTCCCAAATGCAGTGATATACAACATTCTCATTAACGCCTTGTGCAAGCTTGGGAGCTTGAAACAAGCGCTCTCTTTGAAAGAAGATATGATGAAGAAAAGGGTGAGACCAAACGTGGAAACATTCTTGTGAACCAAATCACATCACCATGGAAGTTCTAATAAAGCTGCTCCCAGAAGTTGGTGAATCGAAGAAGCTGAAGAAGTTCATGCAGGGTTACTCTGTCGCTTCTCCGACCGATAAGGATGTGCCTTTGTCAATGCCGAGGTAATGAGACAGTGAAAGCATGTTTATGTGTCATCTTTATTTTTAGGATGCAAATTCATAACTTAGTGATCCCATTTTTTAAGGTAAAGCATGCCTTCTCAATAGATTCATTACAGAAGGAAATTTTATATATTTACTTTTATAAAATCTAATTTAAAAATTGACATCGTTCTTCATCCAACTAGTTTTGTGTCCCCACGGCTGGGTCTCAGAAGTTGCTTAAACAGAGCAATCTTAGGGACATTCCAATGCTCCACGTGTCTGCATAAACCCATCAATCCAAATATGTGAAAACAAAAAGATTTAAAAAGTTGAAAGAGATTAAATATCTTTGATATTTATGAGCTAATAAGAAACCTTTTACCTGCAAATTTTCCCGGATTCTGCGTCGAAGTAATACTCCGTGTAACCAGTTGCTGTAAAGGTAGATTTTATTTTCATGAATCTCCATAACGAGACATAAAGTTTTGTTTTTTCAGTCTTAACATAAAAGTTTAATAACTTTATCCAAACACAAATCTGAAACTTTTATGGTGCTGATAAAATACCTGAAAGAATGGGTTTCCATGGAAACGACATGACACAGCTAAATTTCCAATGCCCGACTCCTTTATCCTGCAAAAACCCATGACGGAGCTCCGGCGATGAAAACAAATAAACAATAGTTTTTCTCCGACATCGGAAAATCATTTTCATCTTTAATTATTTGAGGGAGCGTACCTCGAAATTCTCCCATTTCATGAGCTTCATATTCGATTTCTCGATTAGGGTTCCGAAATTAGTGCAATTCCTTCTGAAACGAGTAAGACCCTTGAATGAACCAGCCGGATCGGCGAATTCACACTTCTCCTCGTAAACCTCCGGCGTCAAGTTCCCTGAAGAAGCATCACAAGAAGAAAATCCCAGATTCCGATTTAGACAGAAGAAACAAAACCCAGATCCTGGTTTGGATGTTTTTCCATTTACCCGTGACGAAATACGATCGCTTGAAGTCTTGTTTGATCGAATCCACGACGGCTACACGAACGGCTCGTCCCGAACAATCAACCGGAACCTCAAAGCCTGTCACAGTCGGAGGAGGAGACGCCGGAGATCGGAAAACGGAAGCAGCGATTCCGAGTAGCTCGGATCCGTACCAAGCGATCTTGAGTAGAACATTCTCCGGCTCGGCTCCTTTACTTGTCTGCGGCTCGTTAGTAGGATTCTGTCCTCTGCAACTCACTCCAGTAACTTCGAATCGACGACTACGCCGGAGAATTGAACGGCCACTATCGCCGGAGTAGCTGGGATTGACAGTGGTGACGGAATGAAAGGAAAGAGAAGATACCATTTTTGGCTTCAAGTGTGATGGATTAACAAAAATGCGAGTTTACTTGAAATATCTATCTATGGTTAATAGTGACCACACAAAATAGTGAGTAACAACAGAACACGAGCACAAATCTGATACGTTAAACAATGAATCAAATTTTAATGGTTTCAGAAGAAGAATCTCTACAGACCAGAAAAAAATAATGTTAAACAATGTATGAGTCTTCTTCTACACTTTCTTGGCAGGTACGGTTTTGATCAGATGATCATGTCGATGGCACCGGGTAAAACCTGAAGCTTTCTAGGTAGAAATCCAAGATGTTCCCCATCTGATTGGACATAGATACTCCCACTCTCTGAGATCTCTTCAACTTCGATACTTTGTACACTACAAGAAGAAAACCCGCTTAAAGGTGGTGACTTTTCAAGTGCTAATGACATTTTCAGAACAAACTCTTGAGAAACCGAAGAAAAATCTGACCTTCTTGAGCTCACATTGTTAACCGACAGATGCGTCCCGTTGTATAGCTTATGAAGTTTCAGTATGAAATCGTACCACTTGAAGTCTTGAAGAAGCACAACCTGCAGACAAGTGTATGAAGGCCAAAAGCTTTTCACATTTACAACATAGGATTTGAGATCTAATAAACGAATTGTCGCACCTCAAGATCTCCATTTCCAGGGACAGCGTTGGGAGTGATTTTCATTCCTCCACCAAAGTATTTAGCATTTCCAACGCAGAGAGCGGTGACTTGAGGATACATTTCCCATTCACCTCCATTGACCTGAGAATATGCTTTCAAGTTACTTGCTATGGTGAAGAAGGGATTTTGCAGAATTAATTGCTTACCCTAATTCTCATATCTCGGTTATGATGCCCCATAAAAGCTTGTAGGGCACCGATTACGTAGCACAAGTTTCCAAATTTCTTGTACTTTGAAGCATAAAAACCTGCCTTTGCGCTTCTGCAAGTGATGAGCAACCAAAAAAAGAAAGAAAGAGATTTACAAGTTACAACCGCCTCATTAAGGATCAATCAGATAATCACACGGGAAATTCCCATGATATCCTTACAAATGAACATCAGCAACGTTAATAAAGTAATGCAAACCCTTTCCTTCCTGGTCGATAACACCAACATCAACCCGTGATCGTATCCCTGAAAAATTGCAGGTTCTTAGATATTATATGAGACATAATTTACACATATGTTGCTAAGTCTTAACTCCTCGGATGGATTCAGTGACATACCTTTAGCAATGCGCTCAACCGCTTCACAAGGATCATTTTTCCTAACAATATACTCAAGATTAGCTTAACATAAGTTTCGAAAACAAACCACACCAAACAGAACATAAGTTGCAAAAACTAACCAACCAAATGTTCTAGCAAAATCCGAGCCAGTACCCAAGGGAATCAGCTGCCAAAAAAAAAAAAAGAAAGAAGAAGATGGAGTGAGATTGTAAAGTTGTAACTCCGCAAGAGATATACACAAAAACAAGTAAAAAAGTCAGTTGAAGCAACTCACACCAAGTGCAGCCGAATGACTAGCTTCGCTGTTGAGATTACCAACAGGTTTCCCCTCCCAAAAGAAACCATTAACAACCTGTGAATCAAAATGATAGAATGAGTGGAGCTAAGATTTTCCAGAGCTCAGTTCTAGCAACCTAAAATTTTCATTTCTTACCTCATGCAGAGTTCCATCACCTCCTACCGCAATTACAGCATCTGCGCCATCCCTAATAGCCTGATATGATAATTAGAAGCAACAAATGATCAGAGAATACGGAGCCCATCAAAGTGATGTATAACTTTCTCTGCCCCTTACCTCTCTTGTAATGTCAATGGCATGAGAAGGACCCGATGTTAAGGATTCGCATATCTTGAGGAAACAAACAAGAAGATGTGAAAACTCATTCTCATGATAGATAGTAAGAAACTGAAGAAAGCAAAAAGAAGATGGCATCACTAAGCACACAAAAAAGGTAAGCGAATCAACAACTCACATTACAGTCTTTACCAAGACGAGATCGAAGGTAAGGAAGCAACTTCTTCCATTCCTTCGCTGTTCTACCATTAGCACCTAATTTAACAAGATCAACCTTAAACGAAGTCGAATTCTATCTCTACCGAATCCAAACCCACCTCAAGATTGATTCTCATATATAAAAACATCATTTTTCTAATCCAATTAATCCAAATCTCAGTCATTTTCGACCACTGAGTAAGAGGACAAACACACCTCGAGGGTTCACGACGAAAACGAGATCACGGAGGCGGGAGGAGGAGACGGCGGCGACACCACTACCACCACCGCGAATGGCGATGCGATCATAGGAGAAATCGGAGGAAATTTGGTGATGTGCCTTAAAAAACGAAGGTTTCGCCGTGTAAGGGCAAACTGAAATGCAGCAATTGAATCGTAGCATTGTGGCCGAAATTCGGCTCCGGGAGACGTCATCGCCGTTATCAGTTCATCGTGCGATTCGACACTTGCAGAGACCCTCTGTATCAGTCAGAGGCTTTCTTGGGCCTTATTGGGCTTTAAAACCCGTAAAACATTTAGATAAAGACCAGTCCTTGTCGGGATGTGAGTTAATTAAGTGTGGGGTCCACACTTTTGCCGATCAGTGTGTTTATTGTGACATCCCGACAGCTGTCATATGGACTTTTCGGCCAATTGCGCAATAATGAATTCGTTAATTTTTTTAATTGAATCTGAAAAGTTAATTTTAGAATAAATCTTCTAAGTTTTATTGAATTTTAGTATTTATAATTAATCAAAAACAGGAGTCGGTAGAACGTGGTATCTATATAATTTGTTTGTAGCCGTTAGATTTTGTTTTATAATTAAAAATAAGCTAGTGACTTTTTTATAATCCCACGAAATCGTCTCGTTTTGGGCCCTTCGATAAAAGACTATTTTTTGCCGTCCACATTTTATAAGAGTTTTTAGTTCCATGCACAGAGCTGTGAACAGATTTAAACGTAACCACCATTCATGATCGGACACTTGTAAGTTTATAATTAGTGTTGTATGTGACAGGCCGTCATTTTATCCTTATAAACTGACGTCGGACCTCCACCATATATTTTTCTCAGCCAACCGACTCCAAACTCCAAAAAATCAATGAAGCTTTAGAAGAGAAGAGATCATTTCCATTAAACTTTCCTTGTCATTTCTTCATCTCCGGCTACTTAAAACGGTAAGATTCCTGGAAATTGTGTTTTGCTTTTTCTCTTTTTTTTTCTTTCTTAGTGATTTCTTCTGAAAATCGAATTCTGTATTTTTAGTTTTAGGGTTAAGAGTTGACTGCTCGATGTAGAGTTTGCGATCTTGTTTATGTGTGTTTTCTTGCTGTTAGAATTTTGTGTGGATATTAGTTTCTAGGGTTCTTTGAATTTCGAAAGATTTGAAACTTTTTTTTTTCCTAATTGCTAAGCTGTGGCCATCTTCAAGGGCAGATTAAGGTTTGCATATATTGATTATGAGTTTGTTTCATGTGGGTTTTGCATATTTGCAGTAAAATGGAAAATTTTGTTTTTGCTTCAAGATCTCACAAGTTGTCAGCTTTTTGAGACTCTAAGTTGGGATTGTTCATCTATTACCCCCTTCTATGTAGCAAGAACCCGTAAAATCAAATTGGTTTATACGATTTATTAACTCAACATGATGCTTACCTTCATTTTCAGTGTCTAGCAAAATGAGCCGTCCACAAGATCCGCCACGAGGTTTCTTCCCATTTGGAAATCCCTTTCGGATGTTATCGCCAAAGGGCTCAGATTTATCTCCATGGCTACTTTCTCTATTGAACGCCTTTGAGTTACTTTTGGCAGAGAGACTAAAGAAACTTATGCCTAAGAACAAAGATGATATCCTCACTTTAACCTGGATGAAGCTAGCTATGGAGTCACTCTGCGAGACTCATAATAACATAAACACACTCATCACTGATCTCCAGCTTCCTGTCTCTGATTGGGAAGAGAAATGGGTTGATGTTTACCTCGACATAAGCGTTAAGTTACTAGATCTCTGCAATGCCTTTAGCTCGGAGCTCACTCGTCTCAACCAGGGAGATCTCTACCTTAAGTGTGTTCTGCACAATTTACAATCGGATTCTGGGGAGAAGTATCTCCAGGCTCGGTCTTCGCTTGATAGCTGGAGGCAACATGTCAATGCAAACAACCCTAGAATTGAAAACTGCCGTGCGGTTCTAGACAGTCTTGTTAAGTCGCTGAGCTTGCCTAAAGTCAAGGACTCGCCTAAAGGAAAGGTTCTTATGCGGGCATTCTATGGTGTGAAGGTTCAAACGGTTTATATCTGCAGTGTATTTACCGCGGCCTGGTCTGATTCCACCAAGGATCTTTTCGATTTACCTGTCTCTGAAAAACCATTGTGGGCAAAGGTCTTTACCGATATGCAGAGTGTTGTAAACGATGAGATCAGAGACATGTTGTGTTCCGGTAGAACCACGATTCTCAAAGAGCTGGAGAGCGTTGATGCTAGTGTCGAGAAGCTATACCCGATGATCCAAGATGGTGTTGATCCTGTTGAAGTAGAAACTTTTAAGGATTATGTTATGGAATTGAGGACTCAAGCTGAGAAATTATCTCAAGGGTTAGATCAGTTATTGGAGGAAGTGGACAGTTTCTTCAAAATGACTTTAAGCGGACGCGATGTGTTGCTCTGTAATCTTAGGTCGACTGACTTGATCTCTGGCAATGCAGTTAGAGAGATGTAGATTAAGACTAATGAGGTAAACAACATTAGTCAGCTGTAGGTCAATGAAAGTGTTTCTCTTTTTGTTTTGCTTGAGTCCATCCGTTGAGCTTGTCTCTTCGGTTTATGTGTGTTGGTATTGTCTGTATTGAAATCAATTCTGCAATATAAAATATATAATACATCTGTTTGGCCTGAAAAAAGTCATTGCTTTCTTTGTAAAGATCCAATCTTTGTGAACGAATTTCAATCGAAGGATAAAATCAGATCAGAAGAGATGCATGCTTTGATTCAAAGATAGATGCAATTAGTAGTAACAAATGAAAAATGCAATATTGAGCCAACGAGTGATTCTGCTTCTTGTGACCATACACGTATGTAATCTTTCATGCTCTTTAAGTTCACGGGTCACTTGAGAAATCTTTTACGGTTGAAAAAAGCTTCTTTCTCTTCACATGGATTTAGTGTCTTCAAGAGAGACACTTTAGAGAGATCCTGCAACTTCCAACAAAAGCCCTTCTTCTTGGTCTCTCTCTCTCTCTTTCTCTGTCGTTCTTGGTGTGATCATTGCATCATGTCTGGAGAATCAAGCTCTGGTTCTACCGATCATTGCATCAAAGTTGTACCGACACATGGTGGCCGCTATGTGCAGTACAACGTCTATGGACAGCTCTTTGAAGTTTCCAGAAAGTATGTCCCTCCTATCCGTCCCATTGGTAGAGGCGCTTGCGGTATTGTCTGGTAAGTTATTTTGATTCTTCTTCCGATCAACTATCAAAGCCTTCTTCCTTTGGATGTTCATAGGCTCTTGATTCTTCAATTTTAGTGCTGCGGTGAACTCAGTGACTGGAGAGAAAGTGGCGATTAAGAAGATCGGTAATGCTTTTGATAACATTATCGATGCTAAGAGAACTCTACGCGAAATTAAGCTTCTCAGGCATATGGATCATGAGAACGTAAGCCTTAAAACGTCATTCTCACATTTGAAAACATCTTAAATTTCTCGAACTGTAGTTTTGCTAGATCTCTCAAGTGTTCTTGATCTTCAGGGTGGATGCAAACAGAGGATTCCTCTGTTTTGTTTTTCTTTTATCCTTGATTAATCTGACCTTCAAGCCTCGGTTTGATTCTTCAGGTCATAACCATCAAAGATATTGTCAGACCTCCGCAACGAGATATCTTCAACGATGTCTACATTGTCTATGAGTTAATGGACACTGATCTTCAGCGAATCCTCCGTTCTAACCAACCGCTGAACAAAGATCAATGCCGCGTAAGTCTCTTTATGTTGTTGTAATCATCAGTGAAGCCATGGAAATCTCTGATCTGATCTTCCTTTTACAGTTCTTTGTGTACCAGCTCTTAAGAGGGCTCAAATACGTGCACTCGGCCAACATATTACATCGTGATCTAAGGCCAAGCAACGTGCTGCTTAACTCGAAACACGAGCTAAAGATTGGTGATTTTGGGCTAGCAAGAACAACTTCAGACACAGACTTCATGACTGAATATGTCGTTACTCGTTGGTACAGAGCTCCTGAGTTGCTTCTTAACTGCTCAGAGTACACAGCAGCTATCGATATTTGGTCTGTCGGTTGCATACTCGGCGAAATCATGACGGGACAACCCTTGTTTCCTGGCAAAGATTATGTTCATCAGCTTAGGCTTATCACAGAGGTAAAAAAGTAAAGTAAAATATTCAGTTTTCCCCTTGTCTGAAAACCGAAATCACCTTCTGATTTCACTTAAAAATCCATTTCTTGAAATCAGCTTGTAGGCTCTCCGGACAATTCCAGTCTTGGTTTCCTTCGCAGTGACAACGCAAGAAGATACGTCAGGCAACTTCCACGATACCCGAAACAACAGTTTGCTGCTAGATTCCCGAAAATGCCCCCTACTGCTATCGATTTGCTGGAGAGAATGCTCGTCTTTGATCCAAACCGGCGCATCTCAGGTAACAAACACAAAGATCCTTAAAACGTTTATGAGGTTTGCTTTGGCTTATCAAATGGGTTTTGTTTGTTTGCGTTTGCGTTTGCTTCTGTTGTGTGTATAGTGGATGAAGCTCTTGGGCACCCTTACCTATCACCGCACCACGATGTGACCAAAGAACCAGTTTGTTCGACTCCTTTCAGCTTCGATTTCGAGCATCCTTCTTGCACGGAAGAACACATAAAAGAGCTCATCTACAAGGAGTCTGTCAAATTCAATCCTGATCATTGAGACAAAAAAAAACACATGTTTGATGATTCCTTTTAAGTCTCTCTGTTTTATCTCAGGTTCCTTTGTTTTGAATCTAAAACTCATTTTATTTTGGTTGAATAATTCCTATGATGATACACACATATTTATGTCTTTGTCTACTGCAGAGCTTGAGTTTCTATATATCAATTTCTTCAATTATGATGGATCATATATAATAACAGAGCACCCAATCACACGGAGACTAGAGAGTCTTGTGTTCAACTTAATTGAGTTTAAATGTTAATGGTCAGAACATGAGTCAGAAAATCACAGGAATGTTAGGTACGAAGAATGACGAGAGATACCAAGTTCTTTTTTGTGTTAGAATCGAATTATCTGAATAAACAATGTACAATTATGAAAAGCTAATATGAAAGTTAGAAAATACAAACAACTCTGCTTATGCAAATGGCAGAGTAAGAGCCTGCCAAATTGGTCTTGGTCTTGGCCAGAAGAAACTTCTGAAAGCGAGGAAACAAATTCGATACTAGATTCTCTTGCATAAGACTCTTGTATTAATGTATTTAGCGGGTACATTCCAAAGAAGTTATCTCTAAAATCTAAAATCTCAGCTTATAAAGCTTAAGCCGGGTTTGAAGGGTGTTAAGATTCTGTTAAACGTTTGATTGGATAAACAAGAAAAGGTTTTCTCATCCCTAGTCTTTGTAATTTCATCAAATTTGCGATCTCAGATGAATCCCTGATTAATCACAAGTTTTTATGTAGTATTTTATTCTATGATTTTTTTTTTTTTTTGGGTCGACTATTCTATGATTAAATTAAGTTGATGGTTATGACTCTTGTCTCTGACCAACACGTAGTAAATTATTCATGACATAGAAATCTTCAAACAAACCAAATATCTCGACTAAAACCACGCGCCAAGATTCGTTTTTGCACCAAAATCTCGATCACTTAGCAACCGTTCGATTAGCGCGTGAAGTCTCTACACTTTTCCATGGCGCGTGAATTAAAGTGACCAAAAGAAAGAAAAGTCACAAACTCATACAATTAAAAGTCCGTATTGAACAGCAAAAATTCTCTTGAACGATGCGCTTCTTCTACTCACACTAATAGTCTAAAACCCTTATAATTCCCAGAAAAAAAAATGGCAGAGATTTCGATTCTGGGTTTAACAATTCTCGTCATCTTTTCATGGGCTGCCTCTATCTGTAATTCTCTTGAAGATTCTGGGTCGGCCAATAATGGAAGCTTTTTCACGGTCTCGAGCTTCAGGTACCCAAAATCCCAAGTCAGGCCCTACGACACGCGTTACATCAGAGGTTTGCTGATCTGACCAAATAGTTTATGTTAGATTCCCAGTTTATGCGCTCTGACTCTCTGTTTGCATTTTTGATTCCGTACAGTTGATTTGCCTCCCTGGTTCTCATCTCTAAATGTTGCTATGGAATCTGATGTAGACATCGTAAGTATATGGCCGATCAGCTGATTCCTCTATTTGATTGCTTTTGGAATTCAAAGAAAAAGTGTCAGTTTTTGCTATTAATTGATTTGATTTTTTTCTCGTAGACTGCAAAGAGCATTTCGAAGATTTCGAAGAGTCTTCTTCCTGTTATATGTTTCAGAGATGGTAGCCCTCCTCTGCCTGATGCCTCAACCAACGCTCTTAAAGGTTTAGGTACGATTTAGGTAAAAATTAAACATGTAGTTAGCTTCTTTGGCTGGTTAAAGAGATCACATACCTTAATATTCTAGGGAAGTAACAAAGTGTTTCTTTTTTTTTTAATGTTTTGTAGAGCTAGGAAGCTTCTTCAATGGATCTTTTCAAGGAGCTGAAGATATCGAGATTGCAGAACAGTGTTACCCGATGCAGAAGAACATATCCTTGAGATTGACCAATGAACAGGTAAACTCTTGAAATTACCCATAGGACACTTTTAAGACGATGAGTTTTCTTGTTTGATGTTGTTGCCTTCAGATATCTCCTGGAGCTTGGTATGTTGGTCTTTTTAACGGAATTGGGGTTACTAGGACTCAGGGGAAAATGGTATAGGCTTTAAATTTTGGTTTCAATGGTTTTTCATCTTTTCCTTTCTACATTACATCTCTGATACTCGGATACTGCACAGATTGTTCGCTCCTCGGCCTTTTCATTTAGTGCCAACATTAGTGTGGAAGGTTGTAAAACCGCTACCATGTGGGGGCCTTCCTGCAACCAGACTATTTATCCGCTTTCGTGCTCTCGGTTCGATAACCAGACAGGAAGTGTTGTTTCTTGCTCAGATTCTTTTCCTAGTTCTTGCCTGACCGGTGTCGAAACCAAGACATATGCTTTAGATGTAGATGGAATAGCTGAACAGTTGGTTATTATGGCATCCAATATTAAAGTTGATTCCAATGAAAGTTATCTCATGTGTTACGCCCGTTTTGGAGCTATTGCTTCAGAGACTCTACATGATTACGCTGGTGATATACACAAAGTTCCCTTAGTTATTAACAAACCGAAAGCTGGTCGATGGTATATCGTTGCTAGTTTTCCTGGACGGGAGAATCGGCTTGTACAGGGCACAAATTCTAGCTCGAAGGTCTGCTTTTCGATGAATGTTAAAGTGCTTGGGTGTCCCGAGGGAAAAGCAGGACCAAACTGTGCGCAGCAAATCTACATGCTTCAGGTACTTTGCTCTAAAAGCTGCTTTCAAGTATGTCAAAATCAAGATTGAGGTCTATACTTATGAACACAAAATACATTTGATGCAGGCAGTTATGAGGAGAGGATCACTGACACCTTTTGAATCCTATTATTTGCCGGTCAATGACGCTTCACCTTCAGACTCGAGCACAGACTTCCCCCTCGAACCCATTTTGAGCAACGTTTCCTCTCTTCCGGAATTAGACACAAGCACATGGACTTATTTTCTCATGAACATCCCTCAAGGAGGTGCTGGTGGGCATATCCACTTCAGATTAACATCAGATTCCACGACACAGTATGAAGTATATCTTAGATTCGGTGGCTTGCCCACTGTTGATGACCGGGATTACTATTATGCCAATCGAACAAGTGCCAGCCGCTCAATGTTTTTCTCACTGTATAATTCTAGCCAAGAAAAAGTTGATTTCTATATCTTGTATGCTCGAGAAGGAACATGGTCACTGGGGTTAAGACAGCTCAGTGACTCTACTGCTGCTACTGATTCTAAAGGTCCACCTACTCTTGTTTCTCTTTCTCTTGAAAGATGCCCCAGAAGGTGTTCGTCTCACGGGAACTGCCGGTATGCTTTTGACGCTAGTGGATTGACATCCTACAGGTTCCTCCTTAGACCTCGACTCAATTGAAATTTGTAAACACTTTCGAGTGTTTGAACTCTTGTCTTGTGTTTCAGCTTTTGCGCTTGTGACCGAACCCATGGAGGCTTTGACTGTGGCATTGAAATTGTATCACACCGAGGTATCTTAGTGCTACCAGTGTTTGAAACTTGACAACTTTTCTACCTACTCATGTGCTTAAAACCTGATGCAGGGCATATCATTCAGTCTATTGCTCTCATCGCATCAAATGCAGCGGCTCTTTTGCCAGCTTACTGGGCTCTTCGGCAGCGAGTAATTTTCTTGGTTTACACTTTTAATCTAATGCTCTGTTTATTCCTCTTTCCCATCTAAAACGTGTTCTAAACAGGAGTATCCAGAGTGGGTTTTGTTCACAACTAGTGGAATCTCGAGCGCTCTATATCATGCATGCGATGTAGGCACCTGGTGTGCGTTGAATTACAACGTGTTACAGGTACGGGTCGTTATTTGCATCATTGCCATCTTCTATGTGAAATTATACTTAGTTACAAGATGGTAATTTTTTTGGCTTCAGTTCATGGATTTCTGGCTCTCTTTCATGGCGGTGATTGGTACCTTTGTGTACGTATCCACGGCTGATGAAGCAGTTAAGAGGACAATACACACAGTTGTTGCCATTCTCACAGCTTTATTGGCCTTAACTAAGGCAACAAGGTATCTGAGATGTTCGACTGAATGGTTATACTAATTAGCACCTTGAAACTATTTTTAAACCCGTTGCATTTGCAGGGCGTCGAATATTATCATTGTATTAGCAATTGGGTCGCTCGGTCTCCTCATCGGGTTTTTGGTAGAATTTGTTACCAAGTATAGATCATATTGTGGCTCAGCTGGATTTTCATTGAACATGCTCGACAGGTAACATAAAGAAGCCATTCTGTTTCCTGAACATTATAATTACCACAATGTGACAAAAATCATAACTTATCTGATCTCTGGTCATATGCTTGTGGTAGGCCACGGGCAGTCAAAGAATGGTTTAGTAATTTAATCAAGATGCTCAAGAAACGTTTTCGTTGGGGCTTTGTGGCGGCTGGTCTTGTAGCCTTTACCATGGCAGCTATAAGTTTCAAAGTGGAAACCAGTTCAAGCTACTGGATTTGGCACAGGTGTGTGAATTTCAAGTGTTCAAATACAAGTAATATCGATTGGTATCATTTTCTGAAGACTGACATGAAATTATGTGCAGTATTTGGCATTTCACCATCTACACATCTTCCTTCTTCTTTCTCTGCTCGAAGATTGCAATTGTAAATAACGAGAACCAAACCCACATAGGAGCTGACAACTACGAGTTAACAAGGCAAGACTCGCTACCAAGAAACTAATAAAAGCATAAAGATAGAGGCTTTATACTTATTCTTGCTGTGCCTTCTCCTATATCTATACCAGCCAAAGAAGTTTTAGATCAGAACAAGACATGATGATGGGTAAATATTCAGGGTTTTTCTCTCTCTCACGTAGATTCTTTCGATTTGGCATCCGGACCTCACTGCCAACTCTTGTGTCTGTAATCTTGTATGTTTATATACACATAGTGACAGGAAAAGACCACTGGACTTTTTGTCTTAGCCTTAGTCTTAGGCAATCTTTTGGTACAATGAGAGGCTTTGGCATTCTTGAACAATCTTTTACTTCCATGGCTTTTTAAGCTGACCAAATATTGTTGTGTTCATGTTTATAGTTGCTAGACTGACTAGTCCCCAAGCCAACTGCAACCTGGAGTTTTGGGATTATTGCCATTTCTCTTCTCTGTTTTACGCAGTAGAGCCGCTTGGTTCCAATGGCCTTCAGTGACGTAAGCGTTTGACAAGAGAGAGTAGTTCCCAGGTTTGCTAGGTTCAATTTCAAGAAGCTTCTTTGCACCCCATTTCATGGATTCTCTCTTCTCATGGATGTTACATGCTCCTGTGAAAGCTGCCAAAGCATCTGCGCGTGATTCTATAGGCATTGACCTTAAAACATCAAAGGCCTCGTCGGTGAAACCAGCTCGACCAAGAAGATCGATCAGACAAGTGTAGTGTTCTTCCTCTGGTTCTATCTTGTAAACCTCAGTCATTTGTTTGAAGCAACGAAGCCCTTCTTGAATTAATCCTCCATGGCTACAAGCAGACAGGACCTCTAAAAAAGTGATCTTGTCTGGCTGAAGTTTCTGCCGCATACTTTCAAACATTCTCAAGCTTTCTTCTGCGAATCCATGAAAAGCCAAAGCTCCGATGACTGAAGTCCATGCAACAAGATCGGGTTCTCGGATCGAATGAAAACAGAGAAGGGCTTCAGATAAATTTCCAGTCTTGGAGTAGGCATTTATCAGAGAATTATCCACGGACAAGAAACCTGCATAGCCCTGCTTAGTAACAGAGGCTTGCACTTGCTTAACCTCCCAAATCCCAGAGAATTTTGCGCAGGAACTTAGAACACTTGCAAAGGTAAGCTCATCTGGTTGAAGTTTCTCACGGAGCATCGGACCAACAAGTCTCATAGCTTCTCTTCCTTCTCCGTTTTGTCCATAACCCACAATTACTGCGTTCCAAGACACTACATTTCTCACAACCATCGATTCAAAACACTCGCGACCGTCTCTCATATGGTTACTCTTGGCATACATATTGACCAATGCAGTCGCCACTGGAATATCAGACTGAAATGACAGTTTGAAGACAATGGCATGAATCTGCTTCCCTTGATCAATCCTGCACGCACTGAGAAGACTCGAGAAAGTGAAATTGTCACCTGCCACTCCGTTTTTGGATCCCATTAGCTTGAGTAAATCAAAAGCCTCATCGATCATACCGTTAAAAACATACGACGAAACTAAAGCGTTCCATAGCACTAAATCTCTACCCAAAACCGTCTCAAAAACTCGTCTGGCTTCAACAATGTGACCACGTTTCCCATAGAAATCAACGAGGGCAGTACCCAAAATGCAATTTGAATCGAGACCTTGTTTCACTATCAAACTGTGTAATTGGATTCCAGCCTCGACATGGATTGAATCAGTACACAGCCGTATCAGCCCAATGAAGGACACATGATCCAAACTCACCTCACTGAGAAGAATCCCACTTAAATAACAAAAACCTAGACGAGCTTTATGCTTGGTGTCACCGTCTCGGTGAATGACCCCGTGAATCAATATGTTCCAAGTAACAATATTTCTGACAGACATTTCGTCGAAGAGCTTGTCTGCATCATCAAATTCTCTGCTTTTCGTGTAAGCTTGCAAGAGCTTGTTTTGAAGGAACAGAGAATTGGAAGTCCCTCGTTTTACCATGAACCCATGATCTTGTTTCACCTCAACGAGACGACCCAATCTAGCAGATAACTTCAATTTAGAGGAAATTGCTACTGGTGAAGAAGAAGAAGAAGAAGAAGAAGAAGAAGAAGAAAGGGTTCGGTTAGTTCGCGAGGAAGATAAATAGTTTTTGAAATGGACGGTCACGGTCGAAGTTAATCGGAACCTAAAACGCATCTCTACCGGTGATGAAAAAAAAGACAGCATAATTGGAAAATCTCCGACTTAACTCAACGGTCTTGAAATCGAGCCGATTCGGCTTGAGCCGAGCCGAGTTGTTACTTTTTTGACAGCAGAAGACAGTACTTTATTTACGGTAAATGGAATAATTAATGACTAATCACTAAAGAGTTTGTCGTCAGACGACAGTAATAATAACATTTATTCTTATCCTCTTTTGTCCTTAACATTAATGCTAACATTTATTTGATTTTATTATGAATTACAGTATTTATCGTGTAAAATTATTATAATCCCCTCTCGTCCTTAATTGCTATGAGTTTTGATCCTAGTGTTCTACTATAAATCACTTATACCACACTTTGGTCTAGTACAAGATGGAACTTGGAACCCAAATCATTTCTGTACTACATAAAAAAAAAATCAATTATGAATGTTATCTCACGCCATATCTATCATAGCTTCATTGTGACTAAATACAAACCAACTTTCCTAATCTTAGAACTTTATCACAAAATCCATAAATTGAGAGATCAACACTCGGATTCCAACCTTTTAAAACTGATAACCCAAATGTTAAATAGGTTTATTTTTACGATGTTTTCATCCATTTGGTTATCTTGAAAACATATTTTATTATATTTATATGTTTTTTTGTAGAGTGTCACTCGAAAATATTTGTATCATAAAACATGTCAGCTAGAAATTGAGACACACAATCCATTAAACCAATTTGTAGTTAACTCATATTACTCTTTTATATCCGGAATACTATATGGGTGGGATTTTTTGTAGTCTTCAAAACCATATTTGTACCCAAAAAACTTTAGTATACATAGTTACAAAAACGTTTCTTTACTTTTTATGTTCCAACAATATTTTGTTTATGCAGATAGCAGTATAAAAGTGTGTCAAAATTTTCCAAAAAAAAGTGTCAAATTGGAGTTGGTTTAAATCTAACTTATGGTTGACGAAACAAAAAGTAAGTAATAAACAGTCATTAACTATCATTTATATATGTATTTATACATTAGGCATGTTAAAAAATAAAATTTAATAAATGTTGTTCATCTTCCTGAAGCGACTCCGGCAGAGACGACCCCCACGAAACGAACTACGATTCCGGAAAATACGTGTCCGACGAGAAGATCGACCTTTGCCTGTCCACTTATAACGGCTCTTTCAACTTTGCTCGAGTAGATTCAAACTTCTTCCTATATATTTCTCCCAAAATTAGAAACTTAGGTATGTGCCAATGGTTGAAATTTGGGAGTGTTCAATTCGGTTTATGTACAGATTTTGAATCCGGTTCGCGGTTTGGTTTGATTTTTGTAGGACTATATAAAGCGAATGGAAACTGTGTACTATTTGCGTATCAGCCAAAATTTAATTATTCGAAATTTTTAATTTTAACGACATTTCATAGATTTAACGGAAAAGATAACGCTGTTAGTAAAACTCCGTTAATGAAACTAACGGTCTGCATTTAACGTCGTTAGTAAACTATGTTAAATAAACTTCGTTACTTAATTCAATGTAATTTTCCAGATTTTTTAATGGGATTTTCCTTTTCCTTTTGTCATTTTTTGTTGGGCTTGGACGAGTCCGATCTCTATATTTATTTGGCTTGGACCCGATTCTTGCGGTAAATCTCGGTCTTAGAATGGCATGGCGACGAATAATGATTTTGGAGCTTTCATTGAGAATCTCTCCAACGCCTTGTTCCTCGTTTCTTTGTCATTAAAGACATGTACGATGTCCATATACATACAAAATTCTTCCTCTTTTGCTCTCCATTAATTTGGTGAGCTTGTTTTGGTTTATATCAGTTTTGATGTGGAAGGACGCGTAACCTGTTTTGGTCCTACCCAGATTAGTTAAAAGAGAAGTTTAGAGTTTATTCAAATTAACAGAGTTCATCATTTCCGTTACTGTCGTTAACGGAATTCATCCTTTCCGTTACTGTCATTAACGGCGTTTATTAACGGAGTTTAGTCTTTCCGTTAAATATATGAAATGTCAATTGAATTTAAAAAAAAAAAACAAAATTAATTTATGTTCTTCATCTTCAAGCAGAGACGACTTCGACGAATCGTTCGACATCGATTCCGAAAAATACGACTCCAGCGAAGTGGACTGCAATTACGGCAAAGACGAGTCCGATCTCTTCATTTATTGGAAAGCAATTCATCTCTCTCTATCTCTATCTCTAATGATATCTGAAACTCTCCCGTAACCAGATCTTATGTGATTAGCTGCTTTGAAAATAGAGTCTATTCACACGTCGATTGCGACAACCGATTTGTGAGAATTCCTGGTTGTACAAAGCTCATAAATTAGGTCCAAACAAAGAGGATCTGCCATTTTTTTCTAAAAATGTACTTGATTTCGAGGTTCAGTCTATAAAGTGAAACATTTTTCAATTAACCATTATATATTTTTTCCTTTCTCTAAAAAAATTCCAATATATTTGCTTAAACATATTTAGGAACACGAAAACTAAATAGAGAAATAAGATAAACAGGCGATTTTATCTATGATAAGTTCATGGTTTATGAAATGAATTGTCACCATCGAAACTGATTAGAACTTAAGAGCATCTATATCAAGGAGTTCTCCATGAGTTTCTCACAATAAAAATAAAGAAAAATTAAATTAAAAGATGAGAGAGAATGAGAACCGATTCTCGTTTTAGATACTTTGAGAAACCCATGAGAAATTCTTGTCTAAGCCACATGATTCTCTATCATTGGTTCAATTTTATTTTATTGATAAATCAATATCTACTATTTTAAAACATTAATTATATAGTTTGTATGTTATTATTTTTCATTTTATTTTTTTTTCAAAATTCATAAAATAAAATTATCTATTTATCAAATTTCATTATGTATAACTTTAAGTTATATATTAATATTATTTTTAATTAATGTTAATTTAAATTATAACAAAAATATTAATATTTTATTTATGAGAAACTTAATAGAGTATCACTACTAGAGATAAGAATTCAAAAAATGTTTCTTAAAATAAAATATATTAAAAATATTATTATTATATTTATGAAATACCCATTGAATATCTCACCAACGAAGATGCTCTAATAAAACGTATTTCGATCTACCGAAGATGAAAAAATACGGCGTGGCGGAAAACAAAATCTTTGATTTAACTCAAAGATTTTGAGATGACTGAGTTGAGCCGAGCCGAGTTGTTTAGAAGACGAACAAGTGCATACTTTACTTACAGTAAATAGAATAATTAATGACGAGTTTGTCGACAGACGACAATATAATGACAATAATAATAACATTAATTCAGTTCTTTATCTTATCCTCTCTCGTCCTTAACATTCATTCTAAAATTAATAACAGTCATTACTCGTTAGATAGAAGTTCTTTATTTTATTAAGTATGAATTACATTACTTATCAGTTTCTAAGCATATAACTATATTTTTTTGAACAAACAAAATTATCTAAGCCTCTCTCTCGACCTTAATTGCCATGAGTTTAATCCTAGTGTTCTGTAAATCACAGTATACCACGCGTTGGTCCAGTATAAATTTGTAAAATTCAATTTATGAATATTTTTCTTCTATCTCATATGATATCTATCATAAGTTAAGTGCGACTAAATACAAGCCAATTTTCCTAATCTTGGAACATTATCACAAAATCCATAAATTAAAAGACCACAGGCGGATTCTAACCTCGTAATATTACTAAAAAAACGTTGAATAGTTTAATTTTACAATGTTTCATCCATTTCATTATTTGAAACCAAACAAAAGTATTTTATTCATACAATGTCACTCGTATATTATTCGTACCGGAGAACGAAGAGAACTCTTGACAAAATCGAGAAACAAAATCGATTAAGCAAAAGTCACATGACTCCTTAGTCTCTTCTAAATTATGGCTACTAGTGGCGGACTTTAAAAACAGTTAGAACTTAAACGTTTTTTTTAAGTCTATAAAAGTTAAAACCATGTTTTATCCAAACAAATTTTAGTATATCCTAATTTTAGAAATTTTAGTCTTTAAAGATTTTTAGAAATTCTCACATCCTAATTTTTTAAATAATAAAGCCAATAGTTTTAACTTTTAAAAAACTCACAGGTTTATAACCATTATTTTGAGACCAAAATTTGTGTGGTAAAAAGTCTAAAGCTTTGCGTACAATAACATCCACAACCAATCAACCTCATTGTATGTTTATACGATGAATTCCGTTTAAATAACAAATAAGCTACAACAAAACTCAATACATATACTAAACACAAAATCTATTTATATTACATTTTCATAATAGTACGTTTTGTATATTAATCTAATTCTTTAGAAATATAGCAATAAATGATTTGTATTTTGTTTTGAATATATTTCTAATCAGTCTTTTCTTTTTGTCTGCACATTCTAATCAATCTTTTAAAAATTGTTTTATTGATAAAATTTCCATCCATGAAATTCTTTTTAGATTTCTATAAAAAAAAAAATTAATATTTTAATTATATAATCAAATTTTAAGTTATAAAAAATATTAAAACAATCATATATAACTTTTCATTCTCTTTCTTAATTTTTTTATTATTTTTAATATTTTATTGTTTAAAACCTCGTTAAGATACAACCAATAGAAATGCTCTAAAATACAAAATTAGAACCAATAAACCACAAAGTTGCACCTCTTAATTTCTCATGCTGTTTGGTTTGTTAGTGTTTTTGCAAGTTTTTTAACTCAACCTGTGGGTTAATAATTAACTAGAGTTAATACGTCATATGACAGCTATTATATATTTGATGGTATTGTATGGGTGGGTCTCTCTCATTTCCATTGCGTCTTCGTTTAAAAACCGTCGTGCTTCATTCAATAAAACCATTTTCTCTACATTTCTTAATACCAGCGAAAATACAGGAAAATAACAATTATTAGGGAAAGGTTAGTGATTTCGCCATATTAATCTCTGATCCCTTCAGCATTTTCTTTTCTATAAGTTTTTTCTTGGCGATTTTCGTTTTTTTTTCCACATTGTTTATAATTTAGTAACCCTAATTTGGGGGAAAAATTAGTTTTTTGATTTTGAGGAATAAGGGTCTGTATCTATGGAAATTTTGATTTTTGACCCTAAACTTCTTCTTCGGTCACCATCCATCGAAACCCAAACCTCGAAAGAGAGAAATGGCGGGTCAAGGGAAGTGGGGTTTTGCCAAAGGAAAAAAGTGCCCTAGTTTTTTCGATTTTTATGTTTCCCGCTAAAAAAAGCCCTAGTTCCGCCATGGAATCTCAAGGGTCTTAATCGTAAGTTAATGATTCTTCAGTTCGTAATCCCCTTGGAATTTTTGGTTCTTCCCGTTCTCGTCGTCGGCGAAGTTTCCTAGGTTTTCCGTTTCTCTTTGGATTACCGCTGCTATTGTTTGTTCTTGTGCTTCAGAGATAACGATAAATGGGATCTATAAATGGTTGTAGGGTTCGAAGTTGTTCGTCGTCGATGGCTGGATGGTCGATGGTAGCAGATGAGGATGCCGTTGATCTTGGCAAAACTCCGAAGAATCTCGAAGCGAACAAGTCTCCTGAAGGCGTTAACTACCCAGATTCTAGAGGGTCGGAATTCGAAAAGAAGATTAAGGAACTCGTCTCCTTGTTCCGACGCTTACTCGAATCTTTCCTCGTCGAGTTTTGTTCGACGGATAGTTTGCGACCTCTTCCTCCGATAACCGGCGACGGGAGACCCGTCGATTTGTTCAACCTTTTCTTGAATGTGAGTTACAGGGGAGGATTTGGTGCCGTCTCTGAAAATGGGTCATGGGATGAAGTTGCTCAAGAGTCTGGATTAGGGTTTAATAACTCAGCATCTGCGAAATTGATCTTTGTCAAGTATCTTGATGCACTTGCTCGATGGTTGAACAGAGTTATTGCAGGTGATACCGATGGTACTAGCATAGAATTGTCTGGAATCTCGGATGATTTGATGGGTAGACTTAAAGATTTTCTATATGAAGTGAAAAGGAGATATGAGCTGAGGAAAGGTAGCGCTTCAAAGGATTTAGGAGCAGAGCTGAAATGGTTCATATCAAAAACGAAGAGAAGATATGATAAGGACCAAATTGGTAAAGAGTCTGGTTCTAATGATGATGTGGAAGAGATTCAGGGGTCGAAAACGATCCTTGATTCTGGTAACAAGGAATGCTCTTCGCATGGTAAAAGAAAACGGGAATGTCCTTTCGAGACATTGAAATGGTTAAGCGAGGTTGCAAAGGATCCATGTGACCCATCTATTGGTCCTTTGCCAGATAGATCAAAGTGGGAATCTTATGGAAGTGAAGAGCCATGGAAACAACTTCTTCTGTTTAGGGCCTCAAGAACAAACACTGATCCAGCTTGTGAAAAGAGTTGGCAGGTGGGTATATATGTGTAGTTATCAAGAGATTTTCATTTGCAGCTATGAAGGAAGCCCATAGGATTTAGATGCACCAATTTTCCTGCTATAGTGATTTGGAATTCATTATTGATTTTAACTGTGAAGATGTGATTTTTGGCCTGTAGAAACATGAATTACATGTATCAGAAAGCGATTCTATATGCTGTATAATTGCTAGAGAACATTCTCTATATGCTGTCTCACTGCACAGAGGCTGTGAATCGTGTTATTGAAATAGAACCTAATTATTCTGATGGTGATGGTTTGTCTGTGCTCTCTGATTTTACCACTGTTCTTCCATGTTCATACCATTCAAGTCTTGATAATTTGCTCGTGTGTTTCAGAAACTCCAGAAGATGCATCCATCCCTGTATGACGACAGTGCTGGACCTAGTTACAATCTAAGAGAGAGACTCAGTTTCGATGGGAAAGCTGGGAAAGGCAAGACATCTCCTGAGAACGGCTCGGCTTCACACAGTTCAGATGAGGAGGACAGACCATGTGCTCTAGTTGGTTCAGACTTTCAAGCTGAAGTACCTGAGTGGACTGACATCACCTCTGAAAGCGATTCAAAGTGGTTGGGCATTCGGATCTGGCCACTGAGCAAAGAAAAAAACAGCAAAATTCTTCTTATCGAAAGAGATCCTATTGGAAAAGGAAGACAAGATCCTTGTGGCTGCCAAAATCCAGGCTCTGTTGAATGTGTCAGATTTCATATCACTACAAAGCAGGAGAAACTAAAACTTGAGCTTGGCTCAGCTTTCTACATGTGGTGTTTTGATACTATGGGTGAACGTGCTCTGCAGTATTGGACAGACTTAGAACTGAAGACGGTACAGTCTTTGATGACTCTTCCACCTACACTTAGCCCATCTTTTTTTGATGAGCTCAAGAGTGTTCTTCCTTTAAAAAGCAGAGCAAAGATTGTGAACTACTTCTACAACGTGACCCTTTTGCAGTATAGAGCAAATCAGAGTAGAATCACTCCTGATGAGGTAGACAGTGATACTGATCAACTATACAACATTGCAACAGCGAATGAAGATCCAACCCCAGAAGCAAACACATCTCAGAAACCCGTCTTGCTTTCACCTAAGAAAAAAAGACGTCGATAGAGAGGTAGTAGCCTTTATGAATCACCCTGTCGAGATTCAAGTTAGAGCAGCTTTTGTTTTCTTCTTTTTTTCTTTCCATCTCTTTTTTGGAGGCATCTATTGCCATTGAAACTGCTTTAAACTCTGGGGGGAAAAGGCTTCATCGTCACATCGGCTCAGCAAATTCTGTTTTTGGTTTTGAGGTAAATACTTCCAACTCTCCACGCTTTTGATGATTCTATAGGAGTATTCTTTTTTGGTTGGCAATTGCTTAAAAGGCTTTGCCAAAACTGATGAATCAGTGAGTGAGAAGGTTTCTACAACAAGTACAGTGAAATTTCGGATTAGTTTGGTGAATACAATAAAGGCAAAATGTAATTGCTACTTGTTATTTTTGTTTGTTTCCAAGGGAAAAGACGAAATGAGTTTATACCCCAGTTTCATGATTTCGAAATTTATCACATCACTTGAAAACTCCATACGTTCAGTTTATTTAAACCTTCACACAAACTCATCGGGGACTTATTTGGTAATTAAAAAAATGTTCTAGTTGTGTTTTACTTAGAAGCTTAAACCAGTTTATATATTAACTAGATGATATTTTAAATGATCGAGAATGTAATGAGTTTAACACTAAAAAAGTATGGATTTATACATATTTTAAATTAACTACATGTATGATATAATTTTATTTAAGATACTGAACTTTTTAATAGATTTCAGACTACAGGAAAAAGTCAAAAAAATTGTTTAAGATAGTTAATATAGGAATTTAGAGAAAATAATTGGATTCAAATACACAAAGTAATGATAAAAAGATGGTTAATATTATTGTAACATTCTCAATTTTCTGTTTTCTGTTATTGTAACATTCTACCACACTACATAGCATAGCATAGGAGCCTCTCTAATTGCTCAAAGTGTTACAACTTACGAGAGAGAATCTCCGGCAATAATCATTTGTAGCATCCACCTTTTTTTTCTGGCTACAAAAACTTATTTGTATTAGTTGTGCTTCTCCCATTTCTGTATTGTGATTGGCTTTGATTTTTCTTATGTACCTCTGTAACAGGTTGATCAGAATCAGGATGACTCAAAAAAGGACTGTAAAATTGTCATAAGCTGGGCCAATTGTGTGCGCGTCGGCCCATAAAGGAGCCGGAGCCCACGAAAAAATACACAACTCATAGTTAACCACGCGCATTGATCGCGTGGTTATAACGCGCCCTTTTATTTTGTGGTTTAATGGTAACCACTGCGAAAGTCGGTCGAAATCAGCTGAATCCAAGAATTTGCAGGCCAAGGGCGCCTGTGCTAATATTCTTTTATTAAAATAATAATAATAATTCCCTAATAATAATTCATGTGGATTATTAATAACATCTTCGGTGCAATATCAGATTTTAATGTAGCTAAATCGTGTATGTTAAGAAATTGGAGTGGGGATCGGGTTAATGCATGTGGACACGTAATTATTTTCATTAAAAAAAAAGACACGTAATTTATTGTCCTCACGTCTTCTACAGTCGCAACTCTTCGTTAGTTTATGGCTCACGTTTCTTTTAAAATAATTCATCTTTTTTTTTTTTGTTATAGATAATCTCCGTGTTAGGCTTTGATTTGTATACGATTGAATAATTAATTTGCTACTCGTTAGTTGCTTAGGCCCTTAAGGCAACAGTGGATAAGACAAGATGCCAATTATCATCATCATCTTGTCTTTTCTCACATTATTATCTTGTTTTGTTGTTTAAAATTTTGATTTAAGAAAAATCGGTAATGTCTTTGAAACTGAATACTATATATTTAACGGGTTAAATTAATGTACGTAGAGCAACCAAATACTTTACCGAATTTTACCAATTTTGGTTATAAAAGAATGTCGAGCTTTTAAAAAAAAAAAAAAATCTAATTCAACTGATTAAACCGAATGCTATAATTTTCAATAAAATGTATATTGTTGATTAGTCGGAACAAAAATGTATATTGTTGATTAATATACATTTCACTTAAAGAAAATACATCCTATATCTTATTGTTGCAATGACTAAAAGAAAAAAAAAATCTTAACACATTTCTTAAATTCAGGTAAATCGAGTAGTGTCATGCTTGTGTTTGAATTTGAAAATGGAAGTTTTTCTTAACGAGTTTATAATTCATAAAAGAATAGTAATGTAATATTTGACGACAAAAAAAAGAGAAAATATTATATTTTATATATATATATATATATTGATAAGAAAATATAATAGCGGTTTATTTTGACATAATTTGTTAATTTTTTTGTTTTCGTCTAAAATTTCGTTAAACAATCGGTATTACTTTAGAAAAATACAAAATTAATACAAATTTTTTTTAAAAAATTATTATATAACCAAGACATGTAGTCTAGTGGTTTGTACTAATGCCGTCATTGTGTTATCACCCGGGTTTAATCCTGGTAGAGTGCTCGTGTGAGTTGTTGACAAAAAAAAAAAAAACAGAAATATGCACCACATAATAACATAAATTTATTCAACATAGACTATTTTGAAAAATATAGAAGTTAAATTATTTAATGAAAAAAAAAAGTTAATTAGTTTTCCCTTAATGAAAAGATAAAAACAAAAAAAAAAACAAAGTTTGAAAAAGTAACAAAATAAAACAAAAAAGCAATGAAAACAAGGGAAAAAGGCAATGTCCATTTCATTGATCTTATTTCATTTTTCTCTCTTTTCTTCATTTTCGAGTCTTTTCTCTCTCTCTCAAACCAGATTCTAGAAAGAAGAAGAAGAAGAAGAAGAACGGAGAATCGCCATGGCTTCGCCGAGCAAACGCCGAGAGATGGACATGATGAAATTGTGGGTCAATTTTCCAGTTGATTTTAATTATCTCTCGATTAGGCACTTTTTCTTAGAAACTTGCCGCTTTCTTCTGGGTTTTTGATCGGTTGATGATTTCTTCTTCATATTTTGTTTTCTGTGTAATTGGATCAGGATGATGAGTGACTACAAGGTGGATACAATCAACGACGATTTGCAAATGTTCTATGTGACATTCCATGGACCCACTGACAGTAAATTCTCCAAACTGTGACAATCAATCTCTTGATTTTTGCCTTTTTGCTTATAAGCTACTTGTTGAAATGCCTTAATGAAAAACGAGTCTTTGTAGATTTGGTCTTCACACTAGTCTACAACTTCAGATTCATCATCTCTTTATAATTGGGATTACATGATGGTTATACCTGTATTTTTGAGTATGTATAGGAGCAGATGAATCTGGAGTTAGAAAACCAAAGTTAAGTGCCTCTTTGTTGTGTTTTTGAAGGTCTTTATCAGGGAGGTGTATGGAAGATAAAAGTCGAACTTCCTGAAGCTTATCCATACAAATCTCCATCAGTTGGATTTGTTAACAAGATTTATCACCCCAATGTAGATGAATCGTAAGTGAGAGCAAGCCATATTTACCATTTTTCATTGCATTGCAAGAGCGGCATTGATCTATTTCCAGATGTGTTAGTGTTTGCGTGTCTCTAAAACTCGGTTCATGTTTGTGGCAGCTCGGGGGCAGTTTGCTTAGATGTAATAAACCAGACATGGAGCCCAATGTTCGGTAAATATAGTGTGTTTTGATCAATGCCTTTATATATGGTTGTGTTGCATCCATTAAAGTTTTTTGCTTGTTTAGCAGATCTTATAAATGTTTTCGAGTCATTCCTTCCGCAGCTGCTTCTATATCCAAACCCATCAGATCCATTTAATGGAGAAGCTGCCTCTCTGTTGATGCGGGACCGTGCAGCCTATGAGCAGAAAGTGAAAGGTAAAAATCACTCTTTTTCCGATTTGCTTCTCAATTCAACCTCTCTTTGACACATAAATTTTTTTTGACATTTGAAGAATATTGTATGACATATGCTAAACCGGACGAAGTTGCACCTGAGGAGAACTCAAGTGATGATGATGATAGCATGAGCGAAGATGGTTCGGACTCTGATGACGACGAAATTGCTGGAAAAGCCGATCCATGACTCTTACAATTCAATCTTTCTTTGCACTTTCATTAGTTCATTTCCCAAATATAAACCATTAATGTTCATTGCAAAGAGGAGAAAAACTTTCCTCTGTAAATTTGTAAGACTTATTATTCTTTAGGAATATTGAAATTTCCTTTGTTTGAACTGTAAATAAAAAATGTAACAATATGCAATCTTACATAAATAAAACCTGAATCCATATCTCATTTTGTTTGATTTATCCTCCAATATCTTTTTTTTTTATACATGAACATATCTAAAGATGGATACTGCAGACAAAAGGACTTTCTTCTAAAGGTTACTGTAAATTTTCGGTATTACGATCTAAAGAGCAACATACCAAGAAAGTAATCAATAGACCTAGAGATTTTTTTGTTTACTAAGGTCAAAGACTCGCTGCTAGATTGCTTTCAATTGCCACATTGCAATCACATCTGAGCACTAAGGACAAAAGAGGCTTAATCCTTTCAAGGGTCTATCTATAAATGGCTCGGCCTTCTTTTACCAGAATCCGTCCTTAACCTCTTCACCGGATTAGCCCATCCCACTGAATCACCAGCCGCACCGCTGTTGTTTGGATGAGTGGCTTGGTTTGGCCAGCGTTGCTGTTGAGCTAGCCTTGTTTCCCTTGTAACTGAACCAGACACAGGACTTCTAAGACCACGACCTATCATAGCTGGAGGTGAGACTGGGCTGCTGGAGCCAGCGGTTCGGGTTCTCGGAGCAGACTTTTCTCTGTCTTTCCTCTTCTTCTTGCAGATTACTAACTCCCCTGGATGAGCTAAAATTGGAGAGTCATCGGTGTGGCTTGATGTCCCGCCAAGCTTTGTTTCTTTCTGAGGTATCTGTACTCTGATCCTTGTGTTCTCGCGTTGTTGAGTTCTCTGAGGAGAGCTTGGCTCAGGTTCCCCCTCATTTACCGGCTTTGGCCTCTTACCCTGGCTAATACCTACTCCTCTTGGGGACGGTGTAGATACCAAAGTTGGGGATGGGCCAGAGAAGGAAAGAGCATTCCTTGCTTCCCGGAAATCTGTGTCTGGGAAAGACATTTTCAATAGATCAAAGAACAGATTGTGAACCTTCCTTGCTTCAGATCTCACCTGCGGAAGATTTGGATCACCTTTAAGAAACCCATTTGGCTTATATATCAAAACACAATATCGAAAGAATTCGCTGTTATTTAAGATGCAAAAGTTAAACCTCGTGTGAGAATCCATAAAACTGCATTGCTCCCCTTAGCATAAACTGCACGTCAGATGCGAGTTCCATAACTCCGACGTACTCTAGCCTTTCTACCCGTTGGTCTATCTCTCGTAGTTCCAAAAGATTATTTACACCACCAGCTGCATAACCATTCTGAATTCTCTTCCACAAATTTGTCAGCATAGGTACAATCTGCTGACCTTCCTTGTCGATTCTCCTTTGGAGCTTGCTAATGACGTTTTTGCACTGCACAGTCAAGGACAGGGTCAGTTCAGACCAACCAAACAAAATAGATGTACCGAGGCATCGACCATACAAGAGAATGCAATGAAATATATTCCATTTGACAGAACATACCCGTTTCTGTATGATGTGGGACATTCTTGCACCTGCATTTGAAGAGCCAATAGGACTAGTTCCATCCCATGTTTCCCTGGCAGCTTCAGCGTTTTCCTCCACGGAAAGCTGTGTGGCATTTAATCTACCAGATTTTGGTGATGATACATGCAGCTTCGAAGTATTAGCTACCTTCTTTCCAGGTAAACTCCTCAGTCTCGAGGACGAATCACTCTGATCTTGTCTTGAACCATGTGAGTCAACAACTGTCCTCAACTTTGATCGATAGCTACGATCAACTTGCAATGGCTGAGGTACAGGCATATCACTACCGTCTATTCTTTCTGCAGTTTGACGGGGTCTTAGACGAATACTCCGTTTCCGTTTTATTGTAGGTTGTAAAACCTGTTCTTCTTCCCCTTCATCACGGTCATGGGCCCAACTTCCTGATCGTTGGAGATCTATGTGAGAATCCCCTGACGCTGCTATTTCCCCTTCCTCTAGGTCATCCACCTGTTCAACAAAATTAAAGAAACAAACATTACACAGACGACAAAGAAGAAGAGAGGCCTGCAAGACAAAATCAGGTGCCTACCAGTCTTTTTGAGACAGAACCTGGCCTAGTGTCCAATGCAGATAAAGAACCAAACTTTTGTGAAGAAACAGGAGAAGCCATCTCTTTCGATCTATGACTTTCTGGCGAAGATCCTGAAGAACCGGCATCATCCCGTGGAGGAATTTTTTTATAACCACCAGAACCCGGAGGATAATCATAACCACAGACGGGGTTCTCTCCATCAGATTCGCCCTTGTTGTTTTGGTGATCACCAAGAGCACCAGTTAGTTCGTCATCATCAAATTGTCGAATGTCTCCCTCTTCTTCATTCCCAGAATCAATGTTCCTTTCCTCAGAGCTTTCCTCAGAGTATCCTCCATTGTCATCTTCAATTTCCTTGTAGTTAATCTTTTTGCTCTTGGGCCGCCCCCTTTTCCTCTCACCTCCAGGACCAGTTTGCACAATCAGATTACTGCTAGACAACATGTTCTTTGACGGTTTCTTAGACAAATCAGCAACGGCAGCATTCACCTCTCTGGTACTAGCTCGAAGCCACTTAGGCACCTGCTCATGAGAAGTCATCTCCTCGGTCCAGTCAAATTCTTCATCCATCTGATCAAATAACTCAACTTCCTCCTCGCTTCTCGCAATCATCCTGTTCACCTCATGGAGAGAAGGTACATCATGGACGGTTTCTTGATATCTCTCTTCATCATGCAATAAAGTCTCCAATGTCATTCGTCGCTCTTCATGAGTCGTCCTCTGGTCAAAACGCCCAGCATTAATGACTTCATCAGCCATGTCGATCTTATACTGTTGAATATTATTCCTTATGAGACCCTCTATAGATCCTATATACCGGTCCTTCCCAGCCAAGTCATCCTCTAGGTCTATTGAACCACCACTTCTAAGTTCGTCCTCCTTTTGATGGCTGGAAATTTTTTCAACAACTGCCTCCATATAAATCACTTTTACTTCCCTTGTCTGCCCAATACGATGGGCTCTGGCAACTGCTTGTTCCTCATTCTTGGGGTTTGGATCCGGATCATATATCACAACTGTGTCAGCAGTCTGAAGGTTGAGACCCCTTCCAGCTGCACGTATACTAAGCAGGAAAATAAAGCAATCAGTATCAGGATCATTGAAATCCACAATAGCTGATTCTCGATCTTCTAGGCTTGTAGTCCCGTCTATTCTTCTGTATACAAGCCTCCTCCACTGCAAATACTCTTCCAAGATATCAAGGAGTTTAGTCATTGTACTGAAGAGCAATACACGATGGCCTGTCCTCTGTAGCTTTATAAGAATTCTATCCAGAATCCACAGTTTTCCACATGACCTTACGAGAAAATCCTTGGAAAAATCATTGAAATATGGATAATTGAGCAAAGGATGGTTGCATGCTTTCCTCAACTCCATGCACCTATTATTTAAAGTTCTATATATTTTGGCTTGGTAGATCGGATTCTTCTGAGCCCTAAGTTTTTCATCATCTGGATCAACTCTAAGAGTTCCAGTCGCTTTAATCCAATCATAAACGGCACTCTGAATAGCAGACATTCTACATCTTAAAACTACGGAAACCTGCAACCAAAAGCATTATTCAGAAGAATCATCTAGACAAAAAATAATGGCAGAGATATAAGACAGATCCTACCTTAGGAGGAAGTGAACCTTCCACATCCTCAACACGACGTCTGAGCATGAATGGCTCTAAAATTTGATGAAGCCTGTGAATGACTATGACCTTTTTCTCAGTCTCCAGCCAGTCGTCCTCTATATTATGCGCAGGACCTTCTCTTTGAAAGGGTTGCGCGAACCAATCATGAAATGCTTTTCGATTGTCAAAGACATCAGGAAGGAGGAGATTCAATAGTGACCAAAGCTCTTTCAGATCATTCTACAAAATTTAATAAAAGCAGGATAAGAATCATATGTTTCACTCTCAACATAATATGAACAACCCATAGAATCTTGGTTTCCAGTTGATAGGTTTCCCTAATTTATGCCAAAGTAGCCATACTGTTACCAACCTGTAAAGGTGTTCCAGTAAGAAGTAATCTCCTCTGACACCGGTACCGGTCAAGATCTCGGGCCAAAACAGATTCTCTGTCCTTCATCCGTTGTGCTTCATCAATTATAATATATTTCCAGTCAACTTTTGAGAGTTTTGATCGATCATACATAATGAACTCATAAGTCGTAACGAGGACATTAAACTTCATGGCGCAAACCTCCTGTGTTAAAGAAAACAGGGGATGTATCAATCAACAGTTTCAAAACAAAATGTGGAGCAAATGCAACTTTTAAAAAAAAAAATACCTGAGAGAACAATTTTGAACGTTGATCCTTTGTACCAACATAATATATGCATGAAACAGATGGCAGCCAAGTATGGAGTTCACTCTGCAAAGAAAAAACCATTAACCGTGTAATAAGTCATCAGATAGAAGTCGACAAAAGATAGCAAAAACTGATAAGTATTCTAAGGAACACAGAAGAGTTCATCAACTGGAAATGGCCATGTCAGCACAACTAACAGCTAGCTAGCTAGAGTCAAAGGTAAACATATATAATGGATCAAAGAGGCTTGTGGGTTATTGGGGAAGTGAGTTGAGTAATTATGAGTTGGGTGAGTTGAGTAATTATGAGTTGGGAGACTTGGGGTCTCGAATAATCCATTGGTTCTAAGCTGGTGCATGGTTTCTGCGAAAAATTATTGAAGAGTTCAATCAAAAATTCTAACAGAAAACACAAACCTTCCAATTCACCAGAACAGCATTGGGAACGATGATGAGATGCGGTCCATAATTCCCCTTAAACTCCATAAGGTAAGCAATCAGTGCCATTACCTGCACAGCGAAAACAGAAAACAATAAGCATATAATGCCGGTAGAATATAATGCTTTATTGCTCGCCACAGGTGAAAGTACAATAAATCCAGGAATCCCTAAAAATTGAGAACAGATTTAACCTGCACAGTTTTTCCAAGACCCATCTCATCAGCCAAGATCCCATTTAATTTGTTATTATACAACGAGAGCATCCATTGCAACCCAACCTGAATGACACAGAGCGGAATACCTTAGTACTCATCAAAATGTGGCACAACAGAGAAAATAAATTCACAAAACAACGACATAGAGCCTGGATGAATGAGATACCAGCTGATAATCACGCAAAGTTCCAGCTTGAAGCATTGAGGGTTGTTTCACAACCACTTCATTTACAGCATGAGCCAGAGTATAATACCTATAGTTAGGCATAACAAACAGGGTAAAGAAGACGCTAAAAAAGCATCCAAGGAGCCTATTCGTAATTCTATGTTGTGTACAATCTGAGTGTCGGTATTTTACAGATAAGCACATACTTTTTAAGCAGTCAGCTGCATTGCTGATAAATTATGATAAACAACTAGTACTTTGCTAATTCCCCGTCTAAATCATTTTTGGTGTGAGTAATGACTTACTTGTTGACAGATGAATTGTCTTTTGGCGCATTCATTTCCATAAATCTATTTCTGATCACCACTTCTTCTCGAGCACAAGCAGCTGCTGCCCTGACCTCTTCTTCTGACAGACCCTGCATCAAAAATGGAAACAGATAAGCTACTACCCGTTATAACTTTGAAAAAGAAGAGTACTATTTTCTGAGACATGCAAAGTTAACATTTAAGCTAAAATTTGAAGAGATCTAAAGAGAGTAATGGACAACTAGTTATGGAGTAGAGAGAGTAGTATGTATACCTGCAGTCTCGCTGCAACTGCTGCAGCATTCGCTGCCTCCTCCACTTCCTGTTGATTCTTTGTGGCAGTAATCTTACCTCCAAGTTTATGGAGATAATCTTCGGTCTGGGTCAAAAATGAAGAAAGAACAGCATATCTTTCAGCAGCATCACCAGGTATATTTGTTTGCTGTTCCAGCAACATCTCCCTGTACCTTTCTACATCATTATTTTTCAAGGCCTCCATCCTTTTGTTCCGGCCATCATCTTTTCTCTTCGAGAACTCTCTCAACATCTTTTCATGGTATTTGGCCACTCCCCTGTTACGAGCAGTGCGTGCATCACGTATAGCCCAGTGAGCCTCAAGGAGTTTCTTGCGCCACTGAAAAATGGTTTTCAGCTGCTTCTCCCTAACAGCTTTCTGGTTGGCCAGTACTTGTCTATTCATTTCAAGTCGTTGTCGTTCGCACAACCTCACAAATTTACGGTATGGCCTATCAGGCATGGACATTATCTCCTGTTGCTGTCGATCCACTTCATCTCTAACACGAGACTGAAGACCCGATAACCTAAGCTTTTTCTCTTCAATTTGAAGCCGCAAAACAAGATCAGGCCTAATCCTTTTCCTTTCCAAATTTTTTGCTAACAGACCATTTATCTTCTTCAAACTGTCTGTTCTTTTCTTATTAAAGAACTCTGCACCTTCTTCACAAATCAGATCTTTAATATCATATGCTAATGTGAGATTGTTATTGGCATTGGCTGTTGCAGACCCATAAGAGTCATGCTTTCGAGTGAAAAAGGGAAAATCAAACAACGGTCCATGATATTTCCTGGCAGAGGCTGTATCCTTGGGCTGCTGGGGAGAGTTTGCTTGTGGAGGAACCTTAGATTGGCCTCCATCAGATGCAACAGCTTTTCCCTTATCCGCAGTAGAATCACTTCTAGGAGTCTTTTGAGTACTAGCATCTGCTCCTTGGTCTGACTTAACAGGGAATACATCAGTTTGTTGCTCCTCTTTCGTAGCCGCATCAGTAGAAGCAGCTTCTTTTCCCAGGTTTTGGAATAATTGGCTGTGGCCCGTCGCCAAAGCTACTTCTGTATCTCCAACATTATCTTCCTCTTTAGAAAAAATCTGTCCATTTGAAGAAGCAGCAGCCTGAGACTCTCTGCCACACTCTAGCGACCTTGTTTGGTCTTCTACAGTTTTGTCTGAAGATCTATCCTGAACTTGTACTCCCACAGGAGAAATTTGCCTCTGCGTCTGCAGTTCAAGCGGTGGTGGAGCAATAGCTTGAAGAAGCTCTTGAGGCAAAGAACCTTCTCCTTTCTGTCAAGTAAAAAGAAAAAGAAAAAAAAAACAATCAACCTGATTTGCAGAAAGGTTATATGAAGGCAGCGATGCATCGCCAACAAAATATACATTACAAAAATGAGGAAAAAGACAGAGCTGAAAACCTTCAAACGCCTAAATGCCAGTATCTGGGCTTTGAGAACATGGAGTTGTTGTTTGGTAAATCCTGATCGCTGTTGTGCTTGTTGGGTCCCCTGTCCACTCTGAAGGGAAGAGTTACTGAGTGGGCCAGCATCAGATGGAGCTGCTAAATTTGGAGTCGGTGCATTCAGTTGCCTAGGCTGCTGCATCTGCAAATGTTCAGCAGAACCTAAACTTTTTTTTGTGGACGCATTCTGATCCAAAACATGTGTCTCATTTGCAGACATCTGCAGGGAATTTCCTGAGGGCATCCCATTTGTAGGCTGAACTAAATGTCGAGGATACACTGGATTTTCCCTCCCTTGGATGGAGAAGGGATTCCCAGCAGGGTTCACCATTCTGGGACTGGAAGTCGAGGCAAATGAGCTGGTAGATATTCCATGTCTGGCCTTAGCTGATCCTGACTGCCCAGAGACATCACTAGCAGAATTGGTACGAGGTGAATTCTCACCTAGAGCAACTGAAGATGAAGCCGGCTGGCTAGAGATTGGAATAGATGGTGACTGTGACGCCACATTGCCTTCATTAGCTTTCTGTTGGGCAGCCATTCTTGCCTGAAGGATGTGCGCCATTTGGCTGGCGTTGGCAGGATGTGAGAGATCAATATTATGCTCACGCGCCCATGCCTGCATCGCCTGCCACTGTTGTGCAAATGCGAGTTGGTTGGTTCCCATGTTATTGACACCCTGTTGAGCCTGTGGTGCCTGCATTGGCCTTATAATATTTCCAGGCATTAGCTGTCCCGTTCCCACCTGCTGAGGATTGTGTTTTGTTTCGTTCCTCTGTTGAGAACCTGATTCCATCTGCCTTTCACCGCGAGTAAACTGTTCGCCCGATGGCTTAGACGATGAAGCCTGGGCCTGACTAGATGCCTGCATCGGAATCATGTCTTGCATATTCAACATCCCCATCCGTGCATCTTGGTCTTTTCCCGCGCTTGATGAGCCCAGCATTCCCATTCTAGCTTGCTGTTGTGCTTTTTGTTGCTGTGCCTGTAAAGCAAACTGAATATACGCTTGGTGCATTGGATTAAAATTTTGCTGGCCCTCTTGGGAAGAACCCTGTTGTTGTTGAGGAGACTCGAAGAATTTTCTAGACTGCTGAGGCAGTTGCATAGAGCCCGGCGAAGAAGCAAAGTTGCCACCTCCCATCATTCCCCGAGTCCCAGCAGCATGATACGCAAACATGCTATCATTTGCCTCTGAGTTTCTCAGCTGCTGCTGCTGCTGCCATATAAAAGGCACAATAATTATTAGTATGCAATCAAATGAATGAATCTCCACGGTTCAGAGCAACTATACCCAGGTACTCCAAGTGGCAAATAGAGAAGACAGATACCATTACTCAACATACCAACGCAGCTTCAATTGCTGCTAAAATTGGATCAACCGACAAAAATTGGCGAATGCAGAGAGCAATTTGATCCTCCAAACGAACCAAATCCCCAATTCCCACACACTTTAATAACTCTCAGTTGAATTTCAGAATCCTTTACCTGCCTAGACGCGAGCTGCTGCTGCTGCTGTTGTTGTTGCACAGATGAAGATGAAGAAGTCGGAGACGCAGCGGATGACGTGGACGCGGTCCGACCAGCCGGACCCATGCCCGGATTCCGGGCGGGCCCTCCGCCACTGCCTCCAGATTGCATGCAATTCGTCGAGGAATCTGACAGTCACTACGCTCGAAACAACCAAACCCACCCAATTCAAAGGAACAAGTAAGAAGAAGAAGACAAAAGTTCAAAAACCCTACCAACAAAAATCCCTCCAAAAAAATTCGGACAGAATCCCCCACAAAGAAAAGCTGAAAAACCTTCGAAAACGGGAATTTACAAAGCCCACATCGACACACTCAGTCGTTGCCACTCTCGTTTGACACCTTTCTCTCTCTAGATTTGCATCGGTAATCTCAGGAAGAAACGAAAGTCGCGGGATGCAACGGTGTAAACCAGATCCTTGTGGGGCTTTTCGATAAAAATGGGAGGGAAACGAAATCCACGGAATCGATGATCGATTCCTCTTCAGAAATTCACGCGATCAGAAATTTCTCGCAGTCAAACCCTAGCTGGTTTTTTTTCCTTTTGGTATTTTTTTTTTTGGGAGGGGTATTAATCTGAATTTTCATTTTTTCATGTTTTTTTACCTTACTTTATTTTGATTGTTGGGGCCCACGCTCTCGATACAGTTGGAACACGGAAAATGCGTGTCACGAGGCGACCTCGATTTTTCCTATTATTACGTAAGTGCCCTTCCATTTCTAAGGGTTCCACAAATAACGATGAGACACGTGTGATTTAACACTGGTGAAAAACAGTCGGATAAAAATTGCTAACCAAAGCTTGCTTTTTATTCAAATGGGATGACTTTTTTATTTTCCAATGTGATTTCAAATTGGGGTATTTACACTTTGAATTAGTTTTTTTTAAAGTTATTACACTATGAAGTAGTTTTTTGCGAAGAGATAATTTTTTAAAGTTATCACATCAGATTGTCCATACCAGACTGTCCACAAATCA